>CAWUFW010022034.1:0-105561 GCA_963921515.1 Calotriton arnoldi | reverse complement strand
TCTTTTCTGCAGCTCACTCTCTTTCTTTCTGTACCTTTCTCTGCTCCACCTGTACACCTTCGCACCTTCTCGCTTGCAGTCATCTTCTGTATATCTTCCGTCTTCTTCAGTACTTGCCCTTCTCTTCGCAATCTTCTTCTTTCGCGCACTTTCAATTTTTTCAGGGCTCATCTCTTCTAATTCTGTCTTCTTCACCTTCTTCTTTTCGCAGCTCACTCCCGCAATGATCTTCCTCATGCCCTTCACCCTCTTGCTCTGCTCAATCTTCTCTCAGTAGTCTTCTGCTCTCTGCCCTCTACCTTCGTTCTGCAGCATCTTCCTGTCTGCTCTGCACCTCTCTGTCCTTCTGCAGTTTCATTCCCAAGTCTCTTCTGCACCTTCCTCTGCCTCCTTCCCCTCCCATTTCGCACTGTCTCCAAGCGGCCCCCAGTCCCTTTCGTTCTCTCCTACCTTCAGCCCTCCAGCTCTTCTCGCACCTCCTCTCGTCTTTCCACCACTCTTCACACCTCCTCCGTTCTCTGCACAGTCCTGCATTGGTCTCCCGCTCCGTCCCCCCACTTCCCGTCCTCCCACCTCCCGTCCTTCATCCTCTCGTCCTCTGCACCAGTCTCTGCACTTGCCCTCAGTCCTTCCTCAGCCTCCCACACCTTGCCTCCCACCTCCCGCCCTCTCCACCCTCCCTCCCTCTGCACCTCTCTCGTTCTCTGCACCTCTCAGTCTCTGTACACCTGTCAGTCCTCTATATCTCCCGTCTCTGCCCGCATCCTCCAGCTCTTTCAGAAACCACCTTCTTTCCAGACCTCCAGTTTTCAGACTCACTTTCGTGTTCCTCTGTCTCTTCTCTGCACTTCCCTTCATTTGCAGCTCCCACCTTCCATCTGTCTTCCTCTGTCTCTTCATCTTCCTCTTTCAGCTCTTTCTGCTCTCTCACCGTTTTGGCATCTTTCTTTGATTCTTTTCCTTTCGTTGTTTTTTCTGTACCTTTCTGTTCTTTCTTTAATCTTCTTTTCTGCACGTTTTTTTGTTTTCTTTATAATCTTCCTTATCTCTTTGAAATTTTCTTACCTTTTCGTCTTCTGCTTCTTTCAGTTTTCACGTTTTCTACTCTTCTGTCTTTTATGTTTATTCCTCATTTATGTTTTTTCAATTTATCTGTTCTTCTCTGTTCTTTGGTATTCTTCTTACCTTCTTCTTGTATTAATTTTCTTCTACCTTCTTGTTCTTCTGGTCTCCTTCTTCCTTCGTAGTTCACTTTTTCTTCTTTCTGTATCTTTTGTTTCAGTTTCTGTTCTTGTTCTTTACCTTCTGTTTTTCGCATCTTCATTCTTCTAATTTAGAAGATTTTTCGTAATTTTTAGTTCTTCTTGTATTTCCTTAATTCTTGTCTTTCAGCTATTCTTCTTTCTGTAATTTTCCTGCCTGTTTTTGCTTGCCTTCTTCTGAACATTGTCATTTTTCGCACCATTTGTCTTCTATTTCTTGATTCTTTTCATTTTTCTGTTCTTTCATTTGTTGTTCTTTTTCTGCATTGTCTTCAACTTTTCTGTCTTTTCTAAAGCTTGTTTTTCTTGTTTTTGCTGTTTTGGTTCTTCTGTATTCTTCTGGTATCATCTTTGTCTTTTTCATTGTCTTTCTAGTCAATTTTCCTGCTTGTATTCATAATTTTCAGCTGTTTTCAGTTCTTTTCTGTGTTCTTCATGTTTTCAAGGTCTTCTTTGTTTTTTTCAGAAGCTCAATTTTCGGCAATTTCCACGTCTGTTTCGCATCTTTCTCCTTAATTCTTCTTTCTGGGTATCTTCCCTATGTCTTCTTCTCGAACATTTTCCTTCTTCAATCTTCTGCCTTGACTCTTGCCTTCTTCTTCAGCTTCACTTGCTTTTCTCTGCACCTTCTAGCCCACCTTCACCTTCCTCAGTCTCTTCGTCTCCTTGTACCATTTACCTTCAATCTTGATCGACTTCTTCTGGTATTCACTCTTCTGGTGTCCTCCTCCTCATTCTTGAAGTCAATTCTCTATTCAGTGGTCTTTCCTTTGTCTTCTTGATCTTCTAGGTCTATCCATCCTTTCCCAGTAGTCTTCCTTCTGATCTTCTTGTTAGTATTCCTTGTCTCTTTCTCATTCTGTTTCTGCTTGTCTCACTTACTTGAATTCTTCAGGTTCTGTTGATCTTCTTGCCGCCTCTAGATCTCTTCTTCAGCTCACTAGTTCTTCTGTATCTTCTCGTCTTTCTACCAGTTCAACTTGTCTCTTTCAATAATCTTCTTCTTCTTCGTCTTCTTCTGTGGCTGTTCTGTCTCTTCTGCACCTTCTTTCACTTGTCCTTCTTCACCTTCCTTGCCTACTTGTTCTTCTTGGTTCCGTCTTTCTATTGCACCTTCCTTTCTTTGGGCTGATCTCTTTGTATCATTCTGTCTTCTAGTAATCTTCTCTAATCTTCTTCTCTAGAATCTTCTGTTGACTCTACCTTCTGCTTGTCTTCTTCCTCATTTATAGCTTCTTCTATTCTGCAATCTTCCTCTTGCACTTTCCAGCTCTTTCAGGAAGTCACTTCTGCACCTTCTCTGTTCTTCTCGTCTTCCTGTTTTCAGAAGTCATCGTCTTCTTCTGCTTCGTCTTCTTACCTTCTCGTTGCTGTTCTTCTTCTGCACTTCTTCTTGTCTTTCTTGAAGAATTCTTCGTCTTCTCGTCTTCTTCTGCGTTCTCTGCTCCAATTTCTTCGTGCCACCTTTGGCTCCAGCAGAATTCTTCTGGACTTGTCGTTGTTCACTTGTTTCTTCTTCGTCTTTTCTCTACTAGTCTTGTCTCTTCGTTCCTTCTGTTCGTTTCGCACCTTCCTTCATTTGCAATTTTCCTCGTTCTTCTTCATCTTCTTGTTGTTTTCTTGTTTGGTCTTCTTCTTGCATCATCGCCAAGTGTCCTTCTTTCAGACCTTCGTAGGCCACTCTTCGTACCTTCCAGCTCTTCAGCGTCATCTTCATTCGTACCCTTGTTCTTCTTGTGTCAATTTCATTCGTACACTCCTTTCTGCATCCCTGGTACCTTCTTGTCTTCTGAATATTCTCCTTCTCGTTTCGTCACTTCCTCTACCTCAGCTCACTCTGTTTCGCCTTGCTAGCAATTGAAGTCCTTTATTTACCTTCTCGAACATTTCTCCTCTTCACCTTCTTGTTGCACTCTTGCCTTCTTTGCTCTTCTCTAGCCATCTTGCTGCACCTTCTGTCTTTTCTGCACCAGGTCTTGTCCTCTTCCGTTCTTCTGACCAGTCTCTCTGCTCCATTTGGGTACTTTCCACCTTCTTTCACGCTCTTCATCTTCTTCTCATATCTTCTCTTGCCCTTCTTTCGCATCTTCTGTCTCTTTCACCTTCTGTCTTTCGCACTCCTGCTCCACCTTCCGTTCTTCTGACTTTTGTTTTCTCGTTCTTCTCGTTCTTTCATCTTCTTGTTCTTTCTTACATTTTGTTTCTTTTGTCGATTTTCGTCTTCTTATACATCCTTCGTCTTTTCTGGTCTTCTGTTCTTCTTCTCTACCTTCTTCGTCTTCTTGTTGATCTCCTTAGGCTCTTCTTGTTCTGTTCGTATTTTCGTTTCTTTCTCTGCAGTCATTCTTTCGGGTACCTTCTTTCGTAGTTTCCTCAATTTCTTTTCGTGCATCTTCTGTTCTTCTTAATTCTTCTTCATCTTCTTCTATCTGTTCTTTCGTAGTTTCACTCTTCTAGTCTTCTTCGGTCTTCCTTTCCTACTTAGTTATTTCTGCATCTTCTTGTCTTCTTTCTAATTCTTCTCATAGTTTTCAGCTCTTCTTGTCTTCTTGTATTTTCATGTCTTCTTGCATTCAGAATATGCTAGTATTTTCTGTCTTCTTCGTGTATCTTCTTGTTTTTGCATCTTCTTTATTCGTTATTTAATTTTCCTGTCTTCTTTATGTATAACATTTCTTCTTTTTCTGCATCTTCTGTTGCACTTCCTTCGACTTCTTGTCGTTTCTTCTGCACTTCGTTTTTTCACCAGTCTGTCCTCATTACCTTCAGTTCGTATTCTTGCAATTTCTGCTCTTCTACCTTCTTCTTCGTTCTTCGTACCTTCGTCTTCTTCTACCTTCTAGTGTCTTCTTCTACTTTTCAGCTTGTTCCTTCTACCTTCATTCAAAATTTCGTCTTCTGCTCCTTCTCCACTCTTCGTTCTTCAAAACCTTCTCGTTCTTCTTCAGCTTCTTCCTCTTTCTTGAATCTTCCTTTGATCTTCATATCTTCTCTGCCTTTCAGTTCACTCGTTTTCACCTTGTCCTTCTTCTCGAACATTTCCTTCTTTTCGTTCTCTTGTCTTGCCCTTCTCCTTGCCCTTCTTCGGTTTCCCATCATTCTCGTCTTTTCTGCACCAGGTCTTGTCCTTTCTGTCCTTCTGTCTTCTGGATCAGTGTCTCTAACCTCTTCGTCCTCTTGTTCTGTACCTTCCTCATTCTCGTCTTCTTCTTCGTTGGTCTGTTCTCTGCAATTCCCGTTCTTCTTCGTACCTTCTCGTCCTTCTGCACATTCATATCATCTTGCCCTTTACCTCTGCAAGTACCTTTCCTGTCTTCTGATCTTCTTCGATAATCTTCCTCGTCTTCCTTCTTGAATTCTCGTTGACTTTATGTTCTCCTTGCTCTGGTCTGTACTTCATTTTCTACCAATTCCTCTCTTCTGCCTTCTCATTCTTCTGCAATTCCTCTTCTGTAGCTCAATATTCTCTGCGTTCTTCCTCTTTTCAGTACTCTTCTCGTCTTCTTCGTAGTTTCACTTAATCTTCGTCTTCTTCGCATCCTCTTATTTCTGCAGCTCACTGTCTTCCAGCTGCTCCTTTCGTGCCTTGTTCTCCTCCTTCTTCTAGAATTCTTGGTTCTTCTATACCTTGCACGACTTGCCCTATTCTTGAGCTTGCAGCTCACTCTTCTTCTGCACCTTCCTTGCCCTTTCTGCACCTTCTTCATTCCTGCAGCCACCTTCCTATCTGTAGTTTTCTCATGCAGACACGTTCTCTATTCGTGTTTCGTTCTTCTTCTTTCTGCACATTTTCCATATTTTCAGTATCATTTCCAGTTCTTCTGTTACCTTTCAGAATTTTCTTCTTCTTGAAATTCTCTTGCCTTATTGGCCTTTCTTGCTCAGTCTGCTATTCTCTTCGTTTCTTTCTTGAAGTCATCTTTCCTTACCTTCTCGTTCTTCTTGTTCTTGGTCTTTTCGTCAATTCTTCTTCTTGCCTTCTACCTTCTTCGTCTCGTCTTCTCAGTCAATCTTCACCTTCATCAGCACTTCTTTCAGCTCACTCTTCTTCTAATCTTCGTCTTCTTCTTACCTTCTGCTCTTCTTCTTCTTCATCTTCTCTTGTTCTTCTTACCTTCTCTTATTGCATCTCTTCATGTCTTCTTCTTGTATTTCTCTTGTTCTTTTCTCTAGGTCTTTCCTCTACTTGCTTGCATTTGTTCTCCAGGTTTGCTTTGCTGCTTGTTTATTTTTCCTATCTTCTTATTGCACTTTTGACTTCTTTGTTTCTTCTGTTCTTTCATTGTGCCTTCTTCTGCACTTTCAGAACACTTTGTCTATTCGTCTTCTCCTTCTAGTTCTTCGTTATATTCTTCTGTCTTCTTCTGTACTTCTGTTCTTCTCACCTTCTCCTTTCTACCTCCTCGCACTTCATGCCTTTCCGTGTTCTCCTCGGTTCTTCGCAGCTTTCCAGGTTCTTCTGTTCTCTCAGCCAAGCAGACCTCTGTCTTCTCTGCAGCTTCATCTTCTTCTGCATCTTCCTCCCTTCCTTCCTGCCCTTCTCTCACTTCAGCCTAGTATCTCTCTCTGTCTCTCTGCACCTTCCTCTCTGCTCCCGTCTCCTTCACAACATCCCCACCTGTCTCTCTGCACCTCCCAGATCTCTTCTGCCCCACCTGTCCTTCCCGCTTTCCCACCTCTGTCCTTCTCTAGCATCCCTCTTCTGGCACCTCCTCGCTTCCACCCTCCAGCTCTCAGAACCACTCTTCCCCGCACTTCCGCTGGGTCTCCTCTGCTCACCTTCAAGATCTCCTCCAGTCCTTCTTCCCGCACCTCCTGCAGTCCACCCTCTCCACGTGTCTCTCCACACTGTCCTTTCACCCTCCTCCTTCGTAGCCCACCTCCCTCCACCCTCCTCTCCTCCCTGCTCGTCTACCCTCTGCACCTAGCCTGGCACCTCCTCTGTTGCCGCCACCTCCTCTGTCTCACTCATCCTTCTCTGCACTCTTCCTTGGTTCTTCTGTTCACAGTGTCTCCTCCCTGCACCTCCTCCCAGAACCACTTCTTCAGCAGAATCTGCCTTGCCTCTGTACCTTCCCACATTCTAATTCTCAACTTTCCTAAAGCTCCTCCTGCCTCGCACTCTTGAGTAATCTTCCTGCCTCCCAGCCTCCCGGCTATTCTCCTGCCTCAGCAGCTCACTCTGTTTTTCTGCGTTCTTCTGTTACAATTCTTTATGCCTTTTCCAATTACGTTTCTTCGTTCCCATTGGTTTTCACCGTTCTTCTCGTTCTTCTTCTTCGTCTATTCTTCTGCAGCTACCTCTCTTCTGCACCTCTTCCCGTTCCTTATACCCTTCCTCCCGTCTTCTTCTTGTCTAGTCAATCCTCTTCTTCAGCTCATCTCCCGTTTGATCTTCTGCTTTTTCAGTACCAGTTCTGCCATTGGTCTTGTTCTTCTTGCTCAGTTCGGTCCTTCTTCTCTACATCAGCTTCTCCAAATCTCTTCTGTACTTCTCTTGTCTCTTCTTCACCTTCTGTCCTCTTCATCGTCTTCTTCTATCTGTACGCCTTGGAAGCTTATTCGTGTCTTCTTCGTTCTTCTCGTCTTCTCGTCTTCTTGTCTCTTCTTGCATTTCTTCTTGTCTTTCTACCTTCAATTCTGTATTCTTCAATTCTTCTTCTAATCTTCTTCTCGTTCTTCAAACTGCCTTTGTATTTTCTCGTACTTTCCTTGACCTTCTGGTCTTCTACCTTCCTTGGCCTCCAGAAGCTCACCTTGATATCTTCTGTACCATTTGCATCTTCTTCCTCAGCTTCACTCTTCTATCTGTAATGCTTCTTGTATCTTCTGTCTTCTTCTGTACCTTCCTCTGTTCTTCTATTTCATTTCACCATTCTGTCTTCATCTTCACTTTCTTCGTTCCTCTGTCTTCTCTACCTTCCTATAGTCATTTTCTAGCTGCGGTTTTTCTGTTCTTTCAGGCCACCTTCTTTGTATCTCTTGCACATCTGTTCTTCTTACACCTTCCTTGCATCTTTACCTGTTCCTTCCTTGTCTTCTTCTTGCACCTTCTTGCCCTTCGTCTTTCAGGGCACTTGTCGTCTTCTTTATGTATTCTTTAGTCTTCTGTTCCAGTTTTGCTCTTCTTCCTTCTTCTTCTTGTTCTTTTCGCTTGGCATCTTCTGCACCTTCCTTCGTCTTCCTTTCAAGTATTCTTCTCTAGCTCAATTTTCTTCGAAGTCAATTTTCCTTGCTATCTTCCTTTGTCTATTCTCTATATCTTCCGTTTCGTCTTCTGCATTCCCACTTTTCTAGCACTTCTTCTTCTACCTTTTCATTTTCAGAAGATTCCTTTCTTCTATCTTCTCTTTGTTCATTATATTCTTCTCTTCTAAATTCTTCTCTAATCTTCTTTCAGAATTTTCCTAGTCTTCTATCTTCTGTTGTTTTCTACCTTCTTTGTTCCTTTCTATTCTTCTACATGTCTTTCGCACTTCTTCTTAGTTTCACTTTCTTTCTGAAATTCTTTGTCTTTGTCTTCTTCTGTTCCATTTCCTGTTCTCTTTCTGTCTTTCACTCTTTCTTCTATATCTTCACTTCTGTATCTCTGTTTTTCTGAATATTCTCTGTCCTCTTGCTCTTTCATTACCACTCTTTTTCTGAGACTAGTATACGTCTTGTATCTTTCTCTCTCTCGTTCTTTCTTCTGCTTCAGTCTCCTTTGGCTCTGCCATCATCTCTGCTCCTCTCTGCACATTTCGTCTTCCTTTCTCTGCCCTTCAATCTTCTCTGTCTGCACCTCCGTCTTCCCTGCACTCTGTTCCTTCGTGCACCCTCTCTCGTTTCCGCCCCATGCTTCCAGATCTCTGCCGCGTCCTCTGTTTCTCTGCAGTCACCTCTCTTCACCTCCTATCTCTGCTTCGTCTCCTTCCCGCTCACTCCTCTTTCAGCCTTCCATGACCTCCTCTCTGGCAGTCACCGCCCTTTCTCGCACCTCCCCCAGCCAGCCTGTACCTCCAGCCTGCACCTCCCGTCCTCTGCCCTGCACCTCTCATGCCCTTCTCCTGCACTCTCGGTTCTCTGAGGCTCCCCTCCCGCACCTTCCACCTCCCACCCTTCAGCCTTCCATCTCGGGCACTCACGGCACTATCCTCTCCGGCTCTTTCAGCCACCTTCTCCTCTGCCCACTCTGCACTCAGCCATCTCCACTTCACCTCTCCTCTGAACATTCTCCTCTGATATCCCTCTGAGCCAAGCCTGACTCTGTCTTCCAGATCTTCACTGCTCTTCAGTGTCTGCCTGCTCTCATCTGGGTCTCCTTCTCCACTCACGCCCTCTTCTCGCACTCTCCTGAGTTCTCTGCCCACCTTCCTCTCACACTTCCGTCTCTGTGTCTCTCCCCGTCCCTCTGAATGCACCTCTTCTGCAGCCTACACCTTCTTTCTGCACCTTCCCGCCCCATACCTCCAGCCCTTTCCGAACATTCTGCACCTTCCACCCCAGGCACCCTCTTGTCTTTTCCTTGCATCGAAATTAAATTCTTCTTTTCGTCTCAGTTGGTCCTTCTTCACCTTCTTCAATTCTTCTTGTTCCTCTTCTGTCTTCTTTCGTCTTCAATTCTTCAGCTCACCTTCCTTTCAGACCTTCTTCAGGGGCCTACACCTTCTTCTTCTTGTTCACCTTGTTCTTCATTTCCGTCTCGTCTTCTTCGGTACCTTCCCGCTTCATCTTCCTTGATCTTCTTCTGCACTTTCCACAGCTTGCAATCTTCTCGTCTTCTTCTTCAATTATCCTTTCATCCTCTTCCTTGTTCTTCTGTATTCACCCTTCTTCGTACTTCTTCTTGAAATTCTCACCATTTCGTTGACCTTCCTCTTGCTCTTCACCCAATTCTCTTCAGCTCATCTTCAGACCTTCTTCGAAGACTTCGGCACCTTCCAATTCTCGGTTCTTCTCCAATTCTTCTCTAGATTTCTTCTTCTTCGACGTATCTTTTCCTTGGTACTAGTCTGCACCCTTCTGTCAATCTTCTCTTGCACTTATTCCTCTTCTGACTCTGTCTCTGGTATTTTCGTACCCTCTTCTCTGGGGTTCTTCAACTTCTGCTCTTCTTCTGTCTGTCTCGTCTTCTTCTGCCTTCGTCTCTGCATCTTCAGATTGCCCTTTACGTGCCTCCTCTTGTCTGCACTTCATTTCTAATCTTCTCCTCCTGTCTCCTTCGTATCCTGGCTTGCAGTTCACCTTGCCGCACTTTCCGTCTCTTTCTGCGACCTTCTGTCACCTTCTCCGTCGTTCTTCTCGTCTTTCTGCAGCTCACCCTCTTCTGTCTGTGGTCTTCCTTTGTCTTTCTGCACACGCCTTGCCCTTCTCGATGCCTGTCTTCCTTTCCAGGCTCTGTCCTTCTACACCCTTCTCTGCATCTCATCTGTTGTCCACCCTCTCATACTCTTCTTAGCCTTCTTCTCAGACCTCTGTCTCACTTCCTGTCTCTTCTCTGCAAACACCTTCTCAGGAAGTCATCTCCTCTTCTGCATCATTCTTCTGCACTCTTCTTCTAGAAACATCACCTTCCCTAAGTGCCTGTCTACTCTCTGCACTCTCAGGTCTTCTGTGTCTCCTCACCCTTTCTGCACCTCTCCTGTCTCTCTTGTATTCACCTTCTTTCAGCACCTCTGTCTTCCTTTCAGTACCACTCCTTCATATTCCCGCTCTTTCTGCACTCCTTGTTATATCCTCTGTCTTCCTCTGTTCCTCTGCCTCAGCTTGCACTTTCTCTGTCTCCTCTCATGTCTTTCTGGTGACCCTCCTTTCTGTAATTCTTCTTGTATCTTCCTTCTTCTCTTTCAGTCTTCCAGCTCAATTTCAGACCTTCCACCCACTTTCCACTTGCACCTTCCCGTCTCTTTCCTGAACATTCTCTCCATTTCACCTTCCATCTTCTCTGTCAATTTCTTCTGAGACTTCCGCCTTTTCTGAGACCAGTTTTCTATCTAGGTCTCTTAGACCTTCATCCTCCTTTCGTTCTTCTGCACTTCCTGTCCTCTTCTGCATCATCCTCTGCCCTTCACCTTCCTTCTTCTGCACTACATCTGAATCACAGCCCTCCTCTGACTCTTCACCTTCCTCCAGTCTCTTCTGTATCTTGTTCCTTCTGCAGTCATTCTGTTTGGTCTTCTTCCATCTCTTCTGGTATCCTTCTGCCTTCTCAGGCCACTCCTCCTCTTCTCTGAGACCTCCTTCGTCTCTTTCACCCCAGTTTCTCACGCTTTCTCTGTACCTTCTGGGTTTTCTGTCCTCTTGGCCTCTTCTGTATTCTTCCGTCTTCTTCGTATCCTCTTGCAGCTTTTCACCTTCTTGTTTAATCTTCTTCAGTTCTTTTCTGCACTCATAGACCTCTTGTTCCTTCTGCCACTCCTTCTTCTATTCTTGCCTTCTTCGTCCTTCCACTCGTCTTCTTCTGTTCTTGCCAGCTTACCTTCCTCTTGTCTTCTTCTTGCGAATTCTCAGCTTTTCTAGCCATCGTCGTCGATTTTCTGTTCTTCTTGATATATCCTTCTGTTCTTCTTCTGAACATTTCTTCATTCTTCTGAGAATTCCACTTTGTTGCACCTCTTGATCCTTTCATTCTCTACTTTCTTCGTCATCGTCCTTCCTTGCATCTTCTTCTGCATTTTCCTTGTTTTCTGCTATGGCTCTTCTTCTTGTCCTTCTTTTCCTTGCCCTTTCCTGTCCCTCTTCTTTCCTTGTTCAGCCTTCTGCACTTTCTGTCTCTTCGTAGCTTACTATACCTTCCTTCCTATTCTCGTCTTCGGAATCTTCTTCCAGGTCTTCCAGGTATCCTCTTCGTCTTTCTGCACAGTCTTCAGCTCTTCTACACCTCTGTCTTTCTGCACCAGTCTCATTCTGTCTTTGTTCTTTCTGTGGAAGCTCACTCTTTAATCTTCCTTTCTGCATTCCTTGCTTCTTCTTACCATTCCCCATTCCTCTGTCTTTCTTTACCTTCTCTGTCTTCCTTTCTCACCCTTCTTTCTCTCTGTTCTCTCTTGCCAGCCATTTTCATTAGCAGACCTTCCGTCTTCTTCGTAGTTAATCTTCTTCTTCGTTCTTTCTGATCTTTCTTTGATCTTTCTAGCAGCCACTTTTTCGTATTCTGTTCTTCTTCACTTCAGTTTTCTGTTCTTCTGGTTCTTCTTCTTGTTCCTTCCACTTTTCTGTTGCTTTTCACTCGCTTTCTGCATCTCTGAAGTTCTTTCAGCTCACTCTTCTTGTACTTGCCTTTTCATCTTCTCTTGTCTTCTTCTCGTATCTACCTTCGGTATTGGTGTTCTCTAATGTTCTCGTACTTACCTTCTGTCTTCTTTCAGCACATCTCTGTCTCTTCTTCATTCTTCTGTTCTTCTGTATTCTCCACGTTATACCTTCTTGTTCTTTCATTGCCTTCTCCCTGTCTTCTTCTACCTTCTTCTCTAGTTCTTCTGTCTTCTGTTGATCTTCTTGATGTTATCTTAATTTCAGCTTTCTTCTGAGCTCAATTTTCTTTCAGGTCTTCCTGCCTTCTTCTGCATCTTCTGTCTTTCTGTGTTTCACTTCCTTCTGTTGCTCCTTCTGTCTTTCTTGCATCTTCCTTCTGTTCTTTCGTAGTCAATTTTCTTCTGTCTTCTTCTCCTCTTCGAGGGTGCTCACTAGATTTCTGTCTTCTGCCTCTGCACGCCAGCCGCTTGCTCTGTCTTCTTCTCCTGCTCCTTTCTGTCTTCTCGGCTTTCACCTCTCAGAGCTTTCACCTTCTCTGTCTTTCTGTCTTCTTCGTTAATCTCTTCTGGTTCTTTCTGTCACTCTGTTTTTCTGACTTTTTTATCTTCTCTCAGTCTTTCAATCTTCTTTCCGTTCTTCTTTCAGTATTCATTGCCCTTTCATTCACTCTTTCTCTGTACTGCATTCTCAGTCTTTTCTCACATCTTCTCCCGCTTTACCCCGGTCTTTCTTGTCTCTCATCTCGTTACACACCTCCTTTCCTTCTCCGGACTTTCTTCTGTACCTCTCTGCATTGCTCTCTGCACCTTCATCCTTCTACCACGCCTTCTCTCATCTTTGAGTTCTTCACTCACCTCTCTCTGTCTCCTTCCCCCCGTCTCTCTCTGTCTGCTCTGCCCTCTGTCTCCTCTCGGGGAGCATATCCTCTGTGTTCCTCCGTCTCATGCACCCTCCGGCCCTTTCCTGCCTCTAGTTCTCTGCGTGGCCTTTCTGTCTCCTTCTCTGCACCAGTTCCGCCCTTCACACCCTCCCACCAGTCCTGGTCCCGTCTCATCATTGTGCTCACTCATTCTCTCTCTGCCTCTGCACCAGTTCCGTCTCTCTTACTCTCTGTGTCTCTGTCTCTGTGTCTTCCCTGTCTCTCTCTGCACCTTCTCTCTCTGTCTCTCTGTCTCCTCTCACCTTCCTCTGTCTCTCTCTCTGTCTCGCACTTCCTTCGGTCCCTCCCTGCCTCCCGTCCCTCCTTCTCGCTGTCCGCCCCGTCTCCTTCTGTCTCCCCCACCCATTGGTTCCTTCTGTCTCTCCCACCTTCCCTCTGTCTATCCTTCCCGTTCCTTTCACTTCCGTCGATGTCTCCTTCCGTCTCTGTCCCGCGCACTATCCGGTTCCTTCGCAGCTCACTCCTCCTTTCGGGTCTTTCGTTCTTCAGGTTTCATCGTTTTCGTTATCTTCGTTTGCATATTCTTCTTCATCTTCTTCTTGATAATCTTCAATTTTCTTGACTTCTTCTTCTTCATCGTTTTTCAGTTTCATTTGTTTCTTCTTGTCTTTTTCTAGTACCAGTTCAACTTTCTTTACATTTAATTGTCTTCATTTTCTTTACATTGTTCGTATCTTCAATTTTTCTGTACTCTCTTGTCTTTCAGCATATTCTGTCTCTTCTTTTCATCTTCTCGTCTTTCTACCTTCTTGCTTGTACCTTCTGTTCATTACTCTTCTGTTCTTTCAGACATCTTCTTCTAGATTTTTCGTATCTTCTTCTATCCTCTTCGTTTGTTCTTTTCTTGCTTTGATAATTTGTTTCAATTGCATTTTCTTCTAGAAGCCATTTTTCAGCACTCTTCTTCTTGTTCTTCTTCTTGACTCTTCTTGTCTTCTTTCATATCTTCTTCATTTTGAGAGGCCACTTCCTCTTCTTATCTGTAGTTCTTTGTCTTTTCGTATCCTCTAGTTCTTTTCATCTTCTTCCAATTTTCTAGTCTTCAGTGAAGATTACCTTTTCGGCATCTTCTTTCACTCCAGTTGTTTTTCATCTTTCAGTCTTCTTCCAGTTTTCCTTGTCTTCTTGCATCTTCTGCATTTTCACCTTCATGATTCTTTCATCTTCTGGGATTTTCAGTATCACTCTTCTTCGTCTTTCACCTTCCTTCCTTTCAGAAATACCTTCTTCAATCTTCTTCAGGTTCTTCTGCACCTTGCCCTTGAAGCATGCCATTTTTTTTTTTCTTCCAGCACTCTGACTTCTTGTCTTTCTTCAATTCTTTTTGCCATTTCATTTTTTCTGTTTTCCAGTTATTTCTGCACTTTCAGAATTCTTCTGCAGCCTCTGTACCCCTAATTTTTCCAAAATTTTCACACTTTCTGGTCTTCTGCCTGCTGCACCTTCTTTTTTATCTTTTCTGCAAAGCATTTCTCTCTGCTTTGTTTTTTTTGGCTCTTCTCTGAACATTATTCACTGTAAAAGAGGCAAGAGAGGAGCATAAAGAGGCAGGAGAGGTGCAGAAAGAAGAGAGTAAGCTGCAGAAAGAGGCAAAAGAGGTGCAGAAACAGGCAAGAGAGATACAGAAAGAGGCAAGAGAGGTACAGAAAGAGGCAAGAGAGGTACAGAAAGAAGAGTGAGCTGCAGAAAGAACCAATAGAAGTGCAGAAAGAGGCATGAGGTGCAGAAAGACGCAAGACAGGTGCAGAAAATAGCAAGAGAGGTACAGAAAGAAGCAAGTGAGCTAAAGAAAGAGGCAAGAGAAGAGCAAAAAGAGTCAAGAGAGGTGCAACAAGAGGCAAGAGAGGTGCAGAAAGAGAAAATGTTCAGAAAGAGGCAAGAGAGGTGCATAAAGAGGCAGGAGAGGTGCGGAAAGAAGAGAGTAAGCTGCAGAAAAGGCAAGAGAGGTGCAGAAACAGGCAAGAGAGGTACAGAAAGAGGCAAGAGAGGTGCAGAAAGAAGAGAGTGAGCTGCAGAAAGAGGGAAGAGAGGTGCAGAAAGAGGCAAGAGAGGTACAGAAAGAAGAGTGAGCTGCAGAAAGAACCAAGAGAAGTGCAGAAAGAGGCATGAGAGGTGCAGAAAGAGGCAAGAGAGGTACAGAAAACAGCAAGAGGTGCAGAAAGAGGCAGGAGAGGTGCAGAAAGAGGCAGGAGAGATGCAGAAAGAGGCAGGAGAGGTACAGAAAACAGCAAGAGAGGTGCAGAAAGAGGCAAGAGAGGTGCAGAAAGAAGAGTGAGCTGCAGAAAGAGGGAAGAGAGGTGCAGAAAGAGGCAAGAGAGGTGCAGAAAGAAGAGAGTGAGCTACAGAAAGAGGCAAGAGAGGTGCAGAAAGAGGCAAGAGAGGTACAGATAGAAGAGAGTGAGCTGCAGAATGAGGGAAGAGAGGTGCAGAAAGAGGCAAGAGAGGTGCAGAAAGAGGCAAGAGAGGTGCAGAAAGAGTGAGCTGCAGAAAGAAGCAAGAGAAGTGCAGACAGAGGCAAGAGGTACATAAAGTGTCAACAGAGGTGCAGAAAGAGGCAAGAGAGGTGCAGAAAGAGGTGCAGAAAGAGGCAAGAGAGGTGCAGAAAGAGGCAAGAGAGGTGCAGAAAGAGGCAAGAGAGGTGCAGAAAGAGGCAAGAGTGGTGCAGAAAGAGGCAAGAGATGTGCAGAAAGAGGCAAGAGGTGTAGAAAGAGGCAAGAGAGGTGCAGAAAGAGGCAAGAGAGGTGCAGAAAGAGGCAAGAGAGGTGAAGAAAGAGGCAAGAGATGTGCAGAAAGAGACAAGAGAGGTACAGAAAGAGGCAAGAGAGGTACCGAAAGAGGCAAGAGAAATGTAGAAAGAGACAAGACTGGTGCAGAAAGAGGCAAGAGAGGTGTAGAAAGAGACAAGACTGGTGCAGAAAAAGGCAAGAGAGGTGCAGAGAGAAGCAAGTGAGCTGAAGAAAGAGGCAAGAGAAGAGCAAAAAGAGTCAAGAGAGGTGCAACAAGAGGCAAGAGAGGTGCAGAAAGAGGAAGAAATGTTCAGAAAGAGGCAAGAGAGGTGCATAAAGAGGCAGGAGAGGTGCAGAAAGAAGAGAGTAAGCTGCAGAAAAAGGCAAGGGAGGTGCGGAAAGAGGCAAGAGAGGTACAGAAAGAGGCAAGAGAGGTACAGAAAGAAGAGTGAGCTGCAGAAAGAACCAAGAGAAGTGCAGAAAGAGGCATGAGAGGTGCAGAAAGAGGCAAGAGAGGTGCAGAAAACAGCAAGAGAGGTGCAGAAAGAGGCAGGAGAGGTGCAGAAAGAAGAGAGTGAGCTGCAGAAAGAAGCAAGAGAAGTGCAGACAGAGGCAAGAGAGGTACATAAAGAGTCAACAGAGGTGCAGAAAGAGGCAAGAGAGGGGCAGAAAGAGGTGCAGAAAGAGGCAAGAGAGGTGCAGAAAGAGGCAAGAGAGGTGTATAAAGAGGCAAGAGTGGTGCAGAAAGAGGCAAGAGATGTGCAGAAAGAGGCAAGAGAGGTGCAGAAAGAGGCAAGAGAGGTGCAGAAAGAGGCAAGAGAGGTGAAGAAAGAGGCAAGAGAGGTGAAGAAAGAGGCAAGAGAGGTGAAGAAAGAGGCAAGAGAGGTGCAGAAAGAGGCAAGAGAGGTACAGAAAGAGGCAAGAGAGGTACAGAAAGAGGCAAGAGAGGTGTAGAAAGAGACAAGACTGGTGCAGAAAAAGGCAAGAGAGGTGCAGAAAGAAGCAAGTGAGCTGAAGAAAGAGGCAAGAGAAGAGCAAAAAGAGGCAAGAGAGGTGTAGAAAGAGACCAGACTGGTGCAGAAAGAGGCAAGAGGGGTGCAGAAAGAGCCCAGACTGGTGCAGAAAGAGGCAAGAGAGGTGCCACAAGAGGCAAGAGAGGTGCATAAAGAGGAAGAAATGTTCAGAAAGAGGCAAGAGGTGCATAAAGAGGCAGGAGAGGTACAGAAAGAAGAGTGTAAGCTGCAGAAAGAGGCAAAAGAGGTGCAGAAACAGGCAAGAGAGGGACAGAAAGAGGCAAGAGAGGTACAAAAAGAGGCAAGAGAGGTACAGAAAGAAGAGTGAGCTGCAGAAAGAACCAAGAGAAGTGCAGAAAGAGGCATGAGGTGCAGAAAGAGGCAAGAGAGGTGCAGAAAACAGCAAGAGAGGTACAGAAAGAAGCAAGTGAGCTGAAGAAAGAGGCAGGAGAAGAGCAAAAAGAGTCAAAAGAGGTGTAACAAGAGGCAAGAGAGGTGCAGAAAGAGGAAGAAATGTTCAGAAAGAGGCAAGAGAGGTGCATAAAGAGGCAGGAGAGGTGCGGAAAGAAGAGAGTAAGCTGCAGAAAAAGGCAAGGGAGGTGCAGAAACAGGCAAGAGAGGTACAGAAAGAAGAGTGAGCTGCAGAAAGAACGAAGATAAGTGCAGAAAGAGGCATGAGAGGTGCAGAAAGAGGCAAGAGAGGTGCAGAAAACAGCAAAAGAGGTGCAGAAAGAGGCAGGAGAGGTGCAGAAAGAGGCAAAAGAGGTGCAGAAAGAGGCAAGAGGTGCAGAAAGAAGAGAGTGAGCTTCAGAAAGAACCAAGAGAAGTGCAGAAAGAGGCATGAGAGGTGCAGAAAGAGGCAAGAGAGGTGCAGAAAACTGCAAGAGAGGTGCAGAAAGAGGCAGGAGAGGTGCAGAAAGAGGCAGGAGAGGTGCAGAAAGAGGCAAGAGGTACAGAAAACAGCAAGAGAGGTGCAGAAAGAGGCAAGAGAGGTGCAGAAAGAAGCAAGTGAGCTGCAGAAAGAGGGAAGAGAGGTGCAAAAAGAGGCAAGAGAGGTGCAGAAAGAAGAGAGTGAGCTACAGAAAGAGGCAAGAGAGGTGCAGAAAGAGGCAAGAGAGGTGCAGCAAGAAGAGAGTGAGCTGCAGAAAGAGGCAAGAGATGCAGAAAGAGGCAGGAGAGGTGCAGAAAGAAGAGTGAGCTGCAGAAAGAAGCAAGAGAAGTGCAGACAGAGGCAAGAGAGGTACATAAAGAGGCAACAGAGGTGCAGAAAGAGGCAAGAGAGGTGCAGAAAGAGGTGCAGAAAGAGGCAGGAGAGGTGCAGAAAGAGGCAGGAGAGGTGCAGAAAGAGGCAAGAGAGGTGCAGAAAGAGGCAAGAGAGGTGCAGAAAGAGGCAAGAGAGGTGCAGAAAGAGGCAAGAGAGGTGAAGAAAGAGGCAAGAGATGTGCAGAAAGAGGCAAGAGAGGTGCATAAAGAGGTAAGAGAGGTGCAGAAAGAGGCAAGAGAGGTCCAGAAAGAGGCAAGAGAGGTGTAGAAAGACAAGACTGGTGCAGAAAAAGGCGAGGTGCAGAAAGAAAGTGAGCTGAAGAAAGAGTTGAGAAGAGCAAAAAGAGTCAAGAGAGGTGCAACAAGAGGCAAGAGAGGTGCAGAAATAGGAAGAAATGTTCAGAAAGAGGCAAGAGAGGTGCAGAAACAGGCAGGAGAGGTGCAGAAAGAAGAGTAAGGTGCAGAAAGAGGCAAGAGAGGTGCAGAAACAGGCAAGAGAGGTACAGAAAAAGGCAAGAGAGGTACAGAAAGAAGAGTGAGCTGCAGAAAGAACTAAGAGAAGTGCAGAAAGAGGCATGAGAGGTGCAGAAAGAGGCAAGAGAGGTGCAGAAAACAGCAAGAGAGGTGCAGAAAGAGGCAGGAGAGGTGCAGAAAGAGGCAAGAGAGGTACAGAAAACAGCAAGAGAGGTGCAGAAAGAGGCAAGAGAGGTGCAGAAAGAAGAGAGTGAGCTGCAGAAAGAGGCAAGAGAGGTGCAGAAAGAGGCAAGAGAGGTGCAGAAAGAAGAGTGAGCTACAGAAAGAGGCAAGAGAGGTGCAGAAAGAGGCAAGAGAGGTACAGAAAACAGCAAGAGAGGTGCAGAAAGAGGCAAGAGAGGTGCAGAAAGAAGAGAGTGAGCTGCAGAAAGAGGCAAGAGAGGTGCAGAAAGAGGCAAGAGAGGTGCAGAAAGAAGAGTGAGCTGCAGAAAGAGGCAAGAGGTGCAGAAAGAGGCAAGAGAGGTGCAGAAAGAAGAGAGTGAGCTGCAGAAAGAAGCAAGAGAAGTGCAAAAAGAGGCAAGAGAGGTGTAGAAAGAGACCAGACTGGTGCAGAAAGAGGCAAGAGGGGTGTAGAAAGAGCCCAGACTGGTGCAGAAAGAGGCAAGAGAGGTGCCACAAGAGGCAAGAGAGGTGCATAAAGAGGAAGAAATGTTCAGAAAGAGGCAAGAGGTGCATAAAGAGGCAGGAGAGGTGCAGAAAGAAGAGTGTAAGCTGCAGAAAGAGGCAAAAGAGGTGCAGAAACAGGCAAGAGAGGGACAGAAAGAGGCAAGAGAGGGACAGAAAGAGGCAAGAGAGGTACAAAAAGAGGCAAGAGAGGTACAGAAAGAAGAGTGAGCTGCAGAAAGAACCAAGAGAAGTGCAGAAAGAGGCATGAGGTGCAGAAAGAGGCAAGAGAGGTGCAGAAAACAGCAAGAGAGGTACAGAAAGAAGCAAGTGAGCTGAAGAAAGAGGCAAGAGAAGAGCAAAAAGAGTCAAAAGAGGTGCAACAAGAGGCAAGAGAGGTGCAGAAAGAGGAAGAAATGTTCAGAAAGAGGCAAGAGAGGTGCATAAAGAGGCAGGAGAGGTGCGGAAAGAAGAGAGTAAGCTGCAGAAAAAGGCAAGGGAGGTGCAGAAAGAGGCAAGAGAGGTGCAGAAAACAGCAAAAGAGGTGCAGAAAGAGGCAGGAGAGGTGCAGAAAGAGGCAGGAGAGGTGCAGAAAGAGGCAAGAGGTGCAGAAAGAAGAGAGTGAGCTTCAGAAAGAACCAAGAGAAGTGCAGAAAGAGGCATGAGAGGTGCAGAAAGAGGCAAGAGAGGTGCAGAAAACCGCAAGAGAGGTGCAGAAAACCGCAAGAGAGGTGCAGAAAGAGGCAGGAGAGGTGCAGAAAGAGGCAAGAGGTACAGAAAACAGCAAGAGAGGTGCAGAAAGAGGCAAGAGAGGTGCAGAAAGAAGCGAGTGAGCTGCAGAAAGAGGGAAGAGAGGTGCAAAAAGAGGCAAGAGAGGTGCAGAAAGAAGAGAGTGAGCTACAGAAAGAGGCAAGAGAGGTGCAGAAAGAGGCAAGAGAGGTGCAGCAAGAAGAGAGTGAGCTGCAGAAAGAGGCAAGAGATGCAGAAAGAGGCAGGAGAGGTGCAGAAAGAAGAGAGTGAGCTGCAGAAAGAAGCAAGAGAAGTGCAGACAGAGGCAAGAGAGGTACATAAAGAGGCAACAGAGGTGCAGAAAGAGGCAAGAGAGGTGCAGAAAGAGGTGCAGAAAGAGGCAGGAGAGGTGCAGAAAGAGGCAAGAGAGGTGCAGAAAGAGGCAAGAGAGGTGCAGAAAGAGGCAAGAGAGGTGCAGAAAGAGGCAAGAGAGGTGCAGAAAGAGGCAAGAGAGGTGAAGAAAGAGGCAAGAGATGTGCAGAAAGAGGCAAGAGAGGTGCAGAAAGAGGCAAGAGAGGTGCAGAAAGAGGCAAGAGAGGTCCAGAAAGAGGCAAGAGAGGTGTAGAAAGATACAAGACTGGTGCAGAAAGAGGCAAGAGAGGTGTAGAAAGAGACAAGACTGGTGCAGAAAAAGGCGAGAGGTGCAGAAAGAAGAAAGTGAGCTGAAGAAAGAGTTAAGAAGAGCAAAAAGAGTCAAGAGAGGTACAACAAGAGGCAAGAGAGGTGCAGAAATAGGAAGAAATGTTCAGAAAGAGGCAAGAGAGGTGCAGAAACAGGCAGGAGAGGTGCAGAAAGAAGAGTAAGGTGCAGAAAGAGGCAAGAGAGGTGCAGAAACAGGCACGAGAGGTACAGAAAAAGGCAAGAGAGGTACAGAAAGAAGAGTGAGCTGCAGAAAGAACTAAGAGAAGTGCAGAAAGAGGCATGAGAGGGGCAGAAAGAGACAAGAGAGGTGCAGAAAACAGCAAGAGAGGTGCAGAAAGAGGCAGGAGAGGTGCAGAAAGAGGCAAGAGAGGTACAGAAAACAGCAAGAGAGGTGCAGAAAGAGGCAAGAGGTGCAGAAAGAAGAGAGTGAGCTGCAGAAACAGGCAAAAGAGGTGCAGAAAGAGGCAAGAGAGGTGCAGAAAGAAGAGTGAGCTACAGAAAGAGGCAAGAGAGGTGCCGAAAGAGGCAAGAGAGGTACAGAAAACAGCAAGAGAGGTACAGAAAACAGCAAGAGAGGTGCAGAAAGAGGCAAGAGAGGTGCAGAAAGAGGCAAGAGAGGTGCCGAAAGAAGAGAGTGAGCTGCAGAAAGAGGCAAGAGAGGTGCAGAAAGAGGCAAGAGAGGTGCAGAAAGAAGAGAGTGAGCTACAGAAAGAGGCAAGAGAGGTGCAGAAAGAGGCAAGAGAGGTGCAGAAAGAGGCAAGAGAGGTGCAGAAAGAAGAGAGTGAGCTGCAGAAAGAGGCAAGAAGTGCAGAAAGAGGCAAGGGAGGTGCAGAAAGAAGAGAGAGCTGTAGAAAGAAGCAAGAGAAGTGCAGACAGAGGCAAGAGGTACATAAAGAGGCAACAGAGGTGCACAAAGAGGCAAGAGAGATGCAGAAAGAGGTGCAGAAAGAGGCAAGAGAGGTACAGAAAGAGGCAAGAGAGGTGCAGAAAGATGCAAGAGAGGTGCCGAAAGATGCAAGAGAGGTGTAGAAAGAGGCAAGAGTGGTGCAGAAAGAGAAAAGAGATGTGCAGAAAGAGGCAAGAGAGGTACAGATAGAAGAGAGTGAGCTGCAGAAAGAGGCAAGAAAGGTACAGCTAGAAGAGAGTGAGCTGCAGAATTAGGGAAGAGAGGTGCAGAAAGAGGCAAGAGAGGTGCAGCAAGAAGAGAGTGAGCTGCAGAAAGAGGCAAGAGATGCAGAAAGAGGCAGGAGAGGTGCAGAAAGAAGAGTGAGCTGCAGAAAGAAGCAAGAGAAGTGCAGACAGAGGCAAGAGAGGTACATAAAGAGGCAACAGAGGTGCAGAAAGAGGCAAGAGAGGTGCAGAAAGAGGTGCAGAAAGAGGCAGGAGAGGTGCAGAAAGAGGCAAGAGAGGTGCAGAAAGAGGCAAGAGAGGTGCAGAAAGAGGCAAGAGAGGTACAGAAAGAGGCAAGAGAGGTACAGAAAGAGGCAAGAGAGGTGCAGAAAGAGGCAAGAGAGGTTCAGAAAGAGGCAAGAGAGGTGCAGAAAGAGGCAAGAGAGGTGCAGAAAGAGGCAAGAGAGGTCCAGAAAGAGGCAAGAGAGGTGTAGAAAGATACAAGACTGGTGCAGAAAGAGGCAAGAGAGGTGTAGAAAGAGACAAGACTGGTGCAGAAAAAGGCGAGAGGTGCAGAAAGAAGAAAGTGAGCTGAAGAAAGAGTTGAGAAGAGCAAAAAGAGTCAAGAGAGGTGCAACAAGAGGCAAGAGAGGTGCAGAAATAGGAAGAAATGTTCAGAAAGAGGCAAGAGAGGTGCAGAAACAGGCAGGAGAGGTGTAGAAAGAAGAGTAAGGTGCAGAAAGAGGCAAGAGAGGTGCAGAAACAGGCAAGAGAGGTACAGAAAAAGGCAAGAGAGGTACAGAAAGAAGAGTGAGCTGCAGAAAGAACTAAGAGAAGTGCAGAAAGAGGCATGAGAGGTGCAGAAAGAGGCAAGAGAGGTGCAGAAAACAGCAAGAGAGGTGCAGAAAGAGGCAGGAGAGGTACAGAAAGAGGCAGGAGAGGTACAGAAAGAGGCAGGAGAGGTACAGAAAGAGGCAAGAGAGGTGCAGAAAGAGGCAAGAGAGGTGCAGAAAGAAGAGAGTGAGCTGCAGAAAGAGGCAAAAGAGGTGCAGAAAGAGGCAAGAGAGGTGCAGAAAGAAGAGTGAGCTACAGAAAGAGGCAAGAGAGGTGCAGAAAGAGGCAAGAGAGATTCAGAAAACAGCAAGAGAGGTGCAGAAAGAGGCAAGAGAGGTGCAGAAAGAAGAGAGTGAGCTGCAGAAAGAGGCAAGAGAGGTGCAGAAAGAGGCAAGAGAGGTGCAGAAAGAAGAGTGAGCTGCAGAAAGAGGCAAGAGGTGCAGAAAGAGGCAAGAGAGGTGCAGAAAGAAGAGAGTGAGCTGCAGAAAGAAGCAAGAGAAGTGCAAAAAGAGGCAAGAGAGGTGTAGAAAGAGACCAGACTGGTGCAGAAAGAGGCAAGAGGGGTGTAGAAAGAGCCCAGACTGGTGCAGAAAGAGGCAAGAGAGGTGCCACAAGAGGCAAGAGAGGTGCAGAAAGAGGAAGAAATGTTCAGAAAGAGGCAAGAGGTGCATAAAGAGGCAGGAGAGGTGCAGAAAGAAGAGTGTAAGCTGCAGAAAGAGGCAAAAGAGGTGCAGAAACAGGCAAGAGAGGGACAGAAAGAGGCAAGAGAGGTACAAAAAGAGGCAAGAGAGGTACAGAAAGAAGAGTGAGCTGCAGAAAGAACCAAGAGAAGTGCAGAAAGAGGCATGAGGTGCAGAAAGAGGCAAGAGAGGTGCAGAAAACAGCAAGAGAGGTACAGAAAGAAGCAAGTGAGCTGAAGAAAGAGGCAAGAGAAGAGCAAAAAGAGTCAAAAGAGGTGCAACAAGAGGCAAGAGAGGTGCAGAAAGAGGAAGAAATGTTCAGAAACAGGCAAGAGAGGTGCATAAAGAGGCAGGAGAGGTGCGGAAAGAAGAGAGTAAGCTGCAGAAACAGGCAAGAGAGGTGCAGAAACAGGCAAGAGAGGTACAGAAAGAAGAGTGAGCTGCAGAAAGAACGAAGATAAGTGCAGAAAGAGGCATGAGAGGTGCAGAAAGAGGCAAGAGAGGTGCAGAAAACAGCAAAAGAGGTGCAGAAAGAGGCAGGAGAGGTGCAGAAAGAGGCAAGAGAGGTGCAGAAAGAAGAGAGTGAGCTTCAGAAAGAACCAAGAGAAGTGCAGAAAGAGGCATGAGAGGTGCAGAAAGAGGCAAGAGAGGTGCAGAAAACCGCAAGAGAGGTGCAGAAAGAGGCAGGAGAGGTGCAGAAAGAGGCAAGAGGTACAGAAAACAGCAAGAGAGGTGCAGAAAGAGGCAAGAGAGGTGCAGAAAGAAGCGAGTGAGCTGCAGAAAGAGGGAAGAGAGGTGCAAAAAGAGGCAAGAGAGGTGCAGAAAGAAGAGAGTGAGCTACAGAAAGAGGCAAGAGAGGTGCAGAAAGAGGCAAGAGATGCAGAAAGAGGCAGGAGAGGTGCAGAAAGAAGAGAGTGAGCTGCAGAAAGAAGCAAGAGAAGTGCAGACAGAGGCAAGAGAGGTACATAAAGAGGCAAGAGAGGTGCAGAAAGAGGTGCAGAAAGAGGCAGGAGAGGTGCAGAAAGAGGCAAGAGAGGTGCAGAAAGAGGCAAGAGAGGTGCAGAAAGAGGCAAGAGAGGTGCAGAAAGAGGCAAGAGAGGTGCAGAAAGAGGCAAGAGATGTGCAGAAAGAGGCAAGAGATGTGCAGAAAGAGGCAAGAGATGTGCAGAAAGAGGCAAGAGAGGTGCAGAAAGAGGCAAGAGAGGTGCAGAAAGAGGCAAGAGAGGTGCAGAAAGAGGCAAGAGAGGTCCAGAAAGAGGCAAGAGAGGTGTAGAAAGATACAAGACTGGTGCAGAAAGAGGCAAGAGAGGTGTAGAAAGAGACAAGACTGGTGCAGAAAAAGGCGAGAGGTGCAGAAAGAAGAAAGTGAGCTGAAGAAAGAGTTGAGAAGAGCAAAAAGAGTCAAGAGAGGTGCAACAAGAGGCAAGAGAGGTGCAGAAATAGGAAGAAATGTTCAGAAAGAGGCAAGAGAGGTGCAGAAACAGGCAGGAGAGGTGCAGAAAGAAGAGTAAGGTGCAGAAAGAGGCAAGAGAGGTGCAGAAACAGGCAAGAGAGGTACAGAAAAAGGCAAGAGAGGTACAGAAAGAAGAGTGAGCTGCAGAAAGAACTAAGAGAAGTGCAGAAAGAGGCATGAGAGGGGCAGAAAGAGACAAGAGAGGTGCAGAAAACATCAAGAGAGGTGCAGAAAGAGGCAGGAGAGGTGCAGAAAGAGGCAAGAGAGGTACAGAAAACAGCAAGAGAGGTGCAGAAAGAGGCAAGAGAGGTGCAGAAAGAAGAGAGTGAGCTGCAGAAACAGGCAAAAGAGGTGCAGAAAGAGGCAAGAGAGGTGCAGAAAGAAGAGTGAGCTACAGAAAGAGGCAAGAGAGGTGCAGAAAGAGGCAAGAGAGGTACAGAAAACAGCAAGAGAGGTGCAGAAATAGGCAAGAGAGGTGCAGAAAGAGAGTGAGCTGCAGAAAGAGGCAAGAGAGGTGCAGAAAGAGGCAAGAGAGGTGCAGAAAGAAGAGTGAGCTACAGAAAGAGGCAAGAGAGGTGCAGAAAGAGGCAAGAGAGGTGCAGAAAGAGGCAAGAGAGGTGCAGAAAGAGGCAGAGAGTGAGCTGCAGAAAGAGGCAAGAAGTGCAGAAAGAGGCAAGGGAGGTGCAGAAAGAAGAGAGCTGTAGAAAGAAGCAAGAGAAGTGCAGACAGAGGCAAGAGGTACATAAAGAGGCAACAGAGGTGCACAAAGAGGCAAGAGAGGTGCAGAAAGAGGTGCAGAAAGAGGCAAGAGAGGTACAGAAAGAGGCAAGAGAGGTGCAGAAAGATGCAAGAGAGGTGCCGAAAGATGCAAGAGAGGTGTAGAAAGAGGCAAGAGTGGTGCAGAAAGAGAAAAGAGATGTGCAGAAAGAGGCAAGAGAGGTACAGATAGAAGAGAGTGAGCTGCAGAAAGAGGCAAGAAAGGTACAGCTAGAAGAGAGTGAGCTGCAGAATTAGGGAAGAGAGGTGCAGAAAGAGGCAAGAGGGGTGCAGAAAGAAGAGAGTGAGCTGCAGAAAGAAGCAAGAGAGGTGTAGAAAGAGGCAAGAGTGGTGCAGAAAGAGGCAAGAGATGTATAGAAAGAGGCAAGAGAGGTGCAGAAAGAGGCAAGAGGTGCAAAAGAGGCAAGAGAGGTACAGATAGAAGAGAGTGAGCTACAGAATGAGGGAAGAGAGGTGCAGAATGAGGGAAGAGAGGTGCAGAATGAGGGAAGAGAGGTGCAGAAAGAAGAGAGTGAGCTGCAGAAAGAGGCAAGAGAGGTGCAGAAAGAGGCAAGAGAGGTGCAGAAAGAGGCAAGAGAGGTGCAGAAAGAGGCAAGAGAGGTCCAGAAAGAGGAAGAAAGGTACAGAAAGAGGCAAGAAAAATGCAGACAAAGCAAGAGAAGCGCAGAAAGAGGCAAGAGAGGTGCAGAAAGAAGAGAGTGAGGTGCAGAAAGAGGCAAGAGAGGTGCAGAAAGAGGCAAGAGAAGTGCAGAAAGAGGCAAGAGAGGTGCAGAAAGAGGCAAGAGAGGTGCAGAAAGAGGCAAGAGAGGTACAGAAAGAGGCAAGAGTGGAGTAGAAAGCCAAGAGAGGTGCAGATAGAGGCAAGAGAGGTGAAGAAAGAGGCAAGAGAGGTGAAGAAAGAGGCAAGAGAGGTACAGAAAGAGGCAAGAGAGGTGTAGAAAGAGACCAGACTGGTGCAGAAAGAGGCAAGAGAGGTGTAGAAAGAGACAAGACTGGTGCAGAAAAAGGCAAGAGAGGTGCAGAAAGAAGCAAGTGAGCTGAAGAAAGAGGCAAGAGAGGTGCAACAAGAGGCTAGAGAGGTGCAGAAAGAGGAAGAAATGTTCAGAAAGAGGCAAGAGAGGAGCATAAAGAGGCAGGAGAGGTGCAGAAAGAAGAGAGTAAGCTGCAGAAACAGGCAAGAGAGATACAGAAAGAGGCAAGAGAGGTACAGAAAGAGGCAAGAGAGGTACAGAAAGAACAGTGAGCTGCAGAAAGAACCAATAGAAGTGCAGAAAGAGGCATGAGGTGCAGAAAGACGCAAGAGAGGCAGAAAACAGCAAGAGAGGTACAGAAAGAAGCAAGTGAGCTGAAGAAAGGCAAGAGAAGAGCAAAAAGAGTCAAGAGAGGTGCAACAAGAGGCAAGAGAGGTGCATAAAGAGGCAGGAGAGGTGCGGAAAGGAGAGAGTAAGCTGCAGAAAAAGGCAAGAGAGGTGCAGAAACAGGCAAGAGAGGTACAGAAAGAGGCAAGAGAGGTGCAGAAAGAAGAGAGTGAGCTGCAGAAAGAGGGAAGAGAGGTGCAGAAAGAGGCAAGAGAGGTACAGAAAGAAGAGTGAGCTGCAGAAAGAACCAAGAGAAGTGCAGAAAGAGGCATGAGAGGTGCAGAAAGAGGCAAGAGAGGTGCAGAAAACAGCAAGAGAGGTGCAGAAAGAGGCAGGAGAGGTGCAGAAAGAGGCAGGAGAGGTACAGAAAACAGCAAGAGAGGTGCAGAAAGAGGCAAGAGAGGTGAAGAGAGTGAGCTGCAGAAAGAGGGAAGAGAGGTGCAGAAAGAGGCAAGAGATGCACAGAAAGAAGAGAGTGAGCTACAGAAAGAGGCAAGAGAGGTGCAGAAAGAGGCAAGAGAGGTACAGATAGAAGAGAGTGAGCTGCAGAATGAGGGAAGAGAGGTGCAGAAAGAGGCAAGAGAGGTGCAGAAAGAAGAGTGAGCTGCAGAAAGAGGCAAGAGGTGCAGAAAGAGGCAAGAGATGCAGAAAGAAGAGAGTGAGCTGCAGAAAGAAGCAAGAGAAGTGCAGAAAGAGGCAAGAGAGGTGCAGAAAGAGGTGCAGAAAGAGGCAAGAGAGGTGCAGAAAGAGGCAGGAGAGGTGCAGAAAGAGGCAAGAGAGGTGCAGAAAGAGGCAAGAGAGGTGCAGAAAGAGGCAAGAGTGGTGCAGAAAGAGGCAAGAGATGTGTAGAAAGAGGCAAGAGGTGCAGAAAGAGGCAAGAGAGGTGCAGAAAGAGGCAAGAGAGGTGCAGAAAGAGGCAAGAGAGGTGAAGAAAGAGGCAAGAGATGTGCAGAAAGAGACAAGAGAGGTACAGAAACAGGCAGGAGAGGTGCAGAAAGAAGAGTAAGCTGCAGAAAGAGGCAAGAGAGGTGCAGAAACATGCAAGAGAGGTACAGAAAGAGGCAAGAGAGGTACAGAAAGAGGAGTGAGCTGCAGAAAGAACCAAGAGAAGTACAGAAAGAGGCATGAGAAGTGCAGAAAGAGGCAAGAGAGGTGCAGAAAGAGGCAAGAGAGGTACAGAAAGAGGCAGGAGAGGTGCAGAAAGAGGCAGGAGAGGTGCAGAAAGAGGCAAGATAGGTGCAGAAAGAAGAGTGAGCTGCAGAAAGAGGGAAGAGAGGTGCAGAAAGAAGAGAGTGAGCTGAAGAAAGAGGCAAGAGAAGAGCAAAAAGAGTCAAGAGAGGTGCAACAAGAGGCAAGAAAGAGGAAGAAATGTTCAGAAAGAGGCAAGAGAGGTGCAGAAACAGGCAGGAGAGGTGCAGAAAGAAGAGTAAGCTGCAGAAAGAGGCAAGAGAGGTGCAGAAACATGCAAGAGAGGTACAGAAAGAGGAGTGAGCTGCAGAAAGAACCAAGAGAAGTACAGAAAGAGGTATGAGAAGTGCAGAAAGAGGCATGAGAAGTGCAGAAAGAGGCAAGAGAGGTGCAGAAAGAGGCAAGAGAGGTACAGAAAGAGGCAGGAGAGGTGCAGAAAGAGGCAAGAGAGGTGCAGAAAGAGGCAAGAGAGGTGCAGAAAGAAGAGTGAGCTGCAGAAAGAGGGAAGAGAGGTGCAGAAAGAGGGAAGAGAGGTGCAGAAAGAAGAGAGTGAGCTACAGAAAGAGGCAAGAGAGGTGCAGAAAGAGGCAAGAGAGGTGCAGAAAGAAGAGAGTGAGCTGCAGAAAGAGGCAAGAGGTGCAGAAAGAGGCAAGAGAGGTGCAGAAAGAAGAGTGAGCTGCAGAAAGAAGCAAGAGAAGTGCAGACAGAGGCAAGAGAGGTACATAAAGAGGCAAGAGAGGTGCACAAAGAGGCAAGAGAGGTGCAGAAAGAGGCAAGAGAGGTGCAGAAAGATGCAAGAGAGGTGTAGAAAGAGGCAAGAGTGGTGCAGAAAGAGAAAATAGATGTGCAGAAAGAGGCAAGAGAGGTGCAGAAAGAGGCAAGAGAGGTACAGATAGAAGACAGTGAGCTGCAGAAAGAGGCAAGAAAGGTACAGATAGAAGAGAGTGAGCTGCAGAATTAGGGAAGAGAGGTGCAGAAAGAGGCAAGAGAGGTGCAGAAAGAAGAGAGTGAGCTGCAGAAAGAAGCAAGAGAGGTGTAGAAAGAGGCAAGAGTGGTGCAGAAAGATGCAAGAGATGTATAGAAAGAGGCAAGAGAGGTGCAGAAAGAGGGAAGAGGTGCAAAAGAGGCAAGAGAGGTACAGAAAGAGGCAGGAGAGGTACAGAAAACAGCAAGAGAGGTGCAGAAAGAAGACAGTGAGCTGCAGAAATAGGGAAGAGAGGTGCAGAAAGAGGCAAGAGAGGTGCAGAAAGAAGAGAGTGAGCTACAGAAAGAGGCAAGAGAGGTGCAGAAAGAGGCAAGAGAGGTACAGATAGAAGAGAGTGAGCTGCAGAATGAGGGAAGAGAGGTGCAGAAAGAGGCAAGAGAGGTGCAGAAAGAAGAGTGAGCTGCAGAAAGAGGCAAGAGGTGCAGAAAGAGGCAAGAGAGGTGCAGAAAGAAGAGAGTGAGCTGCAGAAAGAAGCAAGAGAAGTGCAGACAGAGGCAAGAGAGGTACATAAAGAGTCAACAGAGGTGCAGAAAGAGGCAAGAGAGGTGCAGAAAGAGGTGCAGAAAGAGGCAAGAGAGGTGCAGAAAGAGGCAAGAGGTGTATAGAAAGAGGCAAGAGGGGAGCAGAAAGAGGCAAGAAAGGGGCAGAAAGAGGCAAGAGAGGTGCAGAAAGAGGCAAGAGAAGTGCAGAAAGAGGCAAGAGAGGTGCAGAAAGAGGCAAGAGAGGTGAAGAAAGAGGCAAGAGAGGTGCAGAAAGAGGCAAGAGAGGTACAGAAAGAGGCAAGAGAGGTACAGAAAGAGGCAAGAGAGGTACAGAAAGAGGCAAGAGA
This sequence comes from Calotriton arnoldi, assembly GCA_963921515.1. NCBI lineage: Eukaryota > Metazoa > Chordata > Amphibia > Caudata > Salamandridae > Calotriton > Calotriton arnoldi. The sequence continues at coordinate 76,342 of CAWUFW010022034.1, read as the reverse complement.
GGTGTAGAAAGAGACAAGACTGGTCCAGAAAGAGGCAAGAGAGGTGCAGAAAGAGACAAGACTGGTGCAGAAAAAGGCAAGAGAGGTGCAGAAAGAAGCAAGTGAGCTGAAGAAAGAGGCAAGAGAAGAGCAAAAAGAGGCAAGAGAGGTGCAACAAGAGGCAAGAGAGGTGCAGAAAGAGGAAGAAATGTTCAGAAAGAGGCAAGAGAGGTGCATAAAGAGACAAGACTGGTGCAGAAAAAGGCGAGAGAGGTGCAGAAAGAAGCAAGTGAGCTGAAGAAAGAGGCAAGAGAGGTGCAACAAGAGGCAAGAGAGGTGCAGAAAGAGGAAGAAATGTTCAGAAAGAGGCAAGAGAGGTACAGAAAGAGGCAAGAGAGGTACAGAAAGAGGAGTGAGATGCAGATAGAGGCAAGAGAGGTGCAGAAAGAGGTAAGAGAGGTACAGATAGAAGAGAGTGAGCTGCAGAATGAGGGAAGAGAGGTGCAGAAAGAGGCAAGAGAGGTACAGAAAGAGGAGTGAGCTGCAGAAGAACCAAGAGAAGTGCAGAAAGAGGCACGAGAGGTGCAGAAAGAGGCAAGAGAGGTACAGAAAACAACAAGAGAGGTGAAGAAAGAGGCAGGAGAGGTGCAGAAAGAGGCAAGAGAGGTGCAGAAAGAGGCAAGAGAGGTGTAGAAAGAGACAAGACTGGTGCAGAAAAAGGCAAGAGAGGTGCAGAAAGAAGCAAGTGAGCTGAAGAAAGAGGCAAGAGAAGAGCAAAAAGAGTCAAGAGAGGTGCAACAAGAGGCAAGAGAGGTGCAGAAAGAAGAAGAAATGTTCAGAAAGAGGCAAGAGAGGTGCATAAAGAGGCAGGAGAGGTGCAGAAAGAAGAGAGTAAGCTGCAGAAAGAGGCAAGAGAGGTGCAGAAACAGGCAAGAGAGGTACAGAAAGAGGCAAGAGAGGTACCGAAAGAAGAGTGAGCTGCAGAAAGAACCAAGAGAAGTGCAGAAAGAGGCATGAGAGGTACAGAAAGAGGCAAGAGAGGTACAGAAAACAGCGAGAGGTGCAGAAAGAGGCAAGAGAGGTGCAGAAAGAAGACAGTGAGCTGCAGAAATAGGGAAGAGAGGTGCAGAAAGAGGCAAGAGAGGTGCAGAAAGAAGAGAGTGAGCTACAGAAAGAGGCAAGAGAGGTGCAGAAAGAGGCAAGAGAGGTACAGATAGAAGAGAGTGAGCTGCAGAATGAGGGAAGAGAGGTGCAGAAAGAGGCAAGAGAGGTGCAGAAAGAAGAGTGAGCTGCAGAAAGAGGCAAGAGGTGCAGAAAGAGGCAAGAGAGGTGCAGAAAGAAGAGAGTGAGCTGCAGAAAGAAGCAAGAGAAGTGCAGACAGAGGCAAGAGAGGTACATAAAGAGTCAACAGAGGTGCAGAAAGAGGCAAGAGAGGGGCAGAAAGAGGTGCAGAAAGAGGCAAGAGAGGTGCAGAAAGAGGCAAGAGAGGTGTATAAAGAGGCAAGAGTGGTGCAGAAAGAGGCAAGAGAGGTGCAGAAAGAGGCAAGAGAGGTGCAGAAAGAGGCAAGAGAGGTGCAGAAAGAGGCAAGAGAGGTGCAGAAAGAGGCAAGAGAGGTGCAGAAAGAGGCAAGAGAGGTGCAGAAAGAGGCAAGAGAGGTGAAGAAAGAGGCAAGAGAGGTGCAGAAAGAGGCAAGAGAGGTGCAGAAAGAGGCAAGAGACGTACAGAAAGAGGCAAGAGAGGTACAGAAAGAGGCAAGAGAGGTGTAGAAAGAGACAAGACTGGTCCAGAAAGAGGCAAGAGAGGTGCAGAAAGAGACAAGACTGGTGCAGAAAAAGGCAAGAGAGGTGCAGAAAGAAGCAAGTGAGCTGAAGAAAGAGGCAAGAGAAGAGCAAAAAGAGGCAAGAGAGGTGCAACAAGAGGCAAGAGAGGTGCAGAAAGAGGAAGAAATGTTCAGAAAGAGGCAAGAGAGGTGCATAAAGAGACAAGACTGGTGCAGAAAAAGGCGAGAGAGGTGCAGAAAGAAGCAAGTGAGCTGAAGAAAGAGGCAAGAGAGGTGCAACAAGAGGCAAGAGAGGTGCAGAAAGAGGAAGAAATGTTCAGAAAGAGGCAAGAGAGGTACAGAAAGAGGCACGAGAGGTGCAGAAAGAGGAGTGAGATGCAGATAGAGGCAAGAGAGGTGCAGAAAGAGGTAAGAGAGGTACAGATAGAAGAGAGTGAGCTGCAGAATGAGGGAAGAGAGGTGCAGAAAGAGGCAAGAGAGGTACAGAAAGAGGAGTGAGCTGCAGAAGAACCAAGAGAAGTGCAGAAAGAGGCACGAGAGGTGCAGAAAGAGGCAAGAGAGGTACAGAAAACAACAAGAGAGGTGAAGAAAGAGGCAGGAGAGGTGCAGAAAGAGGCAAGAGAGGTGCAGAAACAGGCAAGAGAGGTGTAGAAAGAGACAAGACTGGTGCAGAAAAAGGCAAGAGAGGTGCAGAAAGAAGCAAGTGAGCTGAAGAAAGAGGCAAGAGAAGAGCAAAAAGAGTCAAGAGAGGTGCAACAAGAGGCAAGAGAGGTGCAGAAAGAAGAGAGTAAGCTGCAGAAAGAGGCAAGAGAGGTGCAGAAACAGGCAAGAGAGGTACAGAAAGAGGCAAGAGAGGTACCGAAAGAAGAGTGAGCTGCAGAAAGAACCAAGAGAAGTGCAGAAAGAGGCAAGAGAGGTACAGAAAGAGGCAAGAGAGGTACAGAAAACAGCAAGAGAGGTGCAGAAAGAGGCAAGAGAGGTGCAGAAAGAAGACAGTGAGCTGCAGAAATAGGGAAGAGAGGTGCAGAAAGAGGCAAGAGAGGTGCAGAAAGAAGAGAGTGAGCTACAGAAAGAGGCAAGAGAGGTGCAGAAAGAGGCAAGAGAGGTACAGATAGAAGAGAGTGAGCTGCAGAATGAGGGAAGAGAGGTGCAGACAGAGGCAAGAGAGGTACATAAAGAGTCAACAGAGGTGCAGAAAGAGGCAAGAGAGGGGCAGAAAGAGGTGCAGAAAGAGGCAAGAGAGGTGCAGAAAGAGGCAAGAGAGGTGTATAAAGAGGCAAGAGAGGTGCAGAAAGAGGCAAGAGAGGTGCAGAAAGAGGCAAGAGAGGTGCAGAAAGAGGCAAGAGAGGTGCAGAAAGAGGCAAGAGAGGTGCAGAAAGAGGCAAGAGAGGTGCAGAAAGAGGCAAGAGAGGTGAAGAAAGAGGCAAGAGAGGTGAAGAAAGAGGCAAGAGAGGTGCAGAAAGAGGCAAGAGACGTACAGAAAGAGGCAAGAGAGGTACAGAAAGAGGCAAGAGAGGTGTAGAAAGAGACAAGACTGGTGCAGAAAGAGGCAAGAGAGGTGTAGAAAGAGACAAGACTGGTGCAGAAAAAGGCAAGAGAGGTGCAGAAAGAAGCAAGTGAGCTGAAGAAAGAGGCAAGAGAAGAGCAAAAAGAGGCAAGAGAGGTGCAACAAGAGGCAAGAGAGGTGCAGAAAAAGGCAAGAGAGGTGCAGAAAGAAGCAAGTGAGCTGAAGAAAGAGGCAAGAGAGGTGCAACAAGAGGCAAGAGAGGTGCAAAGAGGAAGAAATGTTCAGAAAGAGGCAAGAGAGGTACAGAAAGAGGCAAGAGAGGTACAGAAAGAGGAGTGAGATGCAGATAGAGGCAAGAGAGGTGCAGAAAGAGGCAAGAGAGGTACAGATAGAAGAGAGTGAGCTGCAGAATGAGGGAAGAGAGGTGCAGAAAGAGGCAAGAGAGGTACAGAAAGGAGTGAGCTGCAGAAAGAACCAAGAGAAGTGCAGAAAGAGGCACGAGAGGTGCAGAAAGAGGCAAGAGAGGTGCAGAAAACAAGAGAGGTGCAGAAAGAGGCAGGAGAGGTGCAGAAAGAGGCAAGAGAGGTGCAGAAAGAGGCAAGAGAGGTGCAGAAAGAAGCAAGTGAGCTGAAGAAAGAGGCAAGAGAAGAGCAAAAAGAGTCAAGAGAGGTGCAACAAGAGGCAAGAGAGGTGCAGAAAGAGGAAGAAATGTTCAGAAAGAGGCAAGAGAGGTGCATAAAGAGGCAGGAGAGGTGCAGAAAGAAGAGAGTAAGCTGCAGAAAGAGGCAAGAGAGGTGCAGAAACAGGCAAGAGAGGTACAGAGAGAGGCAAGAGAGGTACCGAAAGAAGAGTGAGCTGCAGAAAGAACCAAGAGAGGTGCAGAAAGAGGCATGAGAGGTACAGAAAGAGGCAAGAGAGGTGCAGAAAACAGCAAGAGAGGTGCAGAAAGAGGCAGGAGAGGTACAGAAAGAGGCAAGAGAGGTGTAGAAAGAGGCAAGAAAGGTGTAGAAAGAGGCAAGAGTGGTGCAGAAAGAGGCAAGAGAGGTGCAGAAAGAGGCAAGAGAGGTGAAGAAAGAGGCAAGAGAGGTACAGAAAGAGGCAAGAGAGGTACAGAAAGAGGCAAGAGAGGTACAGAAAGAGGCAAGAGAGGTGTAGAAAGAGACAAGACTGGTGCAGAAAAAGGCAAGAGAGGTGCAGAAAGAACTCAGTGAGCTGAAGAAAGAGGCAAGAGAAGAGCAAAAAGTCAAGAAAGGTGCAACAAGAGGCAAAAGAGGTGCAGAAAGAGGAAGAAATGTTCAGAAAGAGGCAAGAGAGGTGCAGAAACAGGCAGGAGAGGTGCAGAAAGAAGAGAGTAAGCTGCAGAAAGAGGCAAGAGAGGTGCAGAGACAGGCAAGAGAGGTACAGGAAGAGGCAAGAGAGGTACAGAAAGAAGAGTGAGCTGCAGAAAGAACCAAGAGAAGTGCAGAAAGAGGCATGAGAGGTGCAGAAAGAGGCAAGAGAGGTGCAGAAAACAGCAAGAGAGGTGCAGAAAGAGGCAGGAGAGGTGCAGAAAGAGGCAAGAGAGGTACAGAAAACAGCAAAAGAGGTGCAGAAAGAGGCAAGAGAGGTGCAGAAAGAAGAGAGTGAGCTGCAGAAAGAGGGAAGAGAGGTGCAGAAAGAGGCAAGAGAGGTGCAGAAAGAAGAGAGTGAGCTACAGAAAGAGGCAAGAGAGGTGCAGAAAGACACAAGAGAGGTACAGATAGAAGAGAGTGAGCTGTAGAATGAGGGAATAGGTACATAAAGAGGCAAGAGAGGTGCAGAAAGAAGAGAGTGAGCTGCAGAAAGAGGCAAGAGGTGCAGAAAGAGGCAAGAGAGGTGCAGAAAGAGAGTGAGCTGCAGAAAGAAGTAAGAGAAGTGCAGACAGAGGCAAGAGAGGTGCATAAAGAGGCAACAGAGGTGCACAAAGAGGCAAGAGAGGTGCAGAAAGAGAGGTGCAGAAAGAGGCAAGAGAGGTACAGAAAACAGCAAGAGAGGTGCAGAAAGAGGCAAGAGAGGTGCAGAAAGAAGCGAGTGAGCTGCAGAAAGAGGCAAGAGAGGTGCAGAAAGAGGCAAGAGAGGTACAGATAGAAGAGTGAGCTGCAGAATGAGGGAAGAGACGTGCAGAAAGAGGCAAGAGAGGTACAGAAAGAAGAGAGTGAGCTGCAGAAAGAGGGAAGAGGTGCAGAAAGAGGGAAGAGAGGTGCAGAAAGAGTGAGCTGCAGAAAGAAGCAAGAGAAGTGCAGACAGAGGCAAGAGAGGTATATAAAGAGGCAACAGAGGTGCACAAAGAGGCAAGAGAGGTGCACAAAGAGGCAAGAGAGGTGCAGAAAGAGAGGTGCAGAAAGAGGCAGGAGAGGTGCAGAAAGAGGCAGGAGAGGTGCAGAAAGAGCCAGGAGAGGTGCAGAAAGAGGCAAGAGATGTGTAGAAAGAGGCAAGAGAGGTGCAGAAAGAGGCAAAAGAGGTGCAGAAATAGGCAAGACTGGTGCAGAAAGAGGCAAGAGAGATGAAGAAAGAGGCAAGAGAGGTGCAGAAAGAGGCAAGAGAGGTGCAGAAAGAGGCAAGAGAGGTACAGAAAGAGGCAAGAGAGGTACAGAAAGAGGCAAGAGAGGTGTAGAAAGAGACAAGACTGGTGCAGAAAGAGGCAAGAGAGGTGTAGAAAGAGACAAGACTGGTGCAGAAAAAGGCAAGAGAGGTGCAGAAAGAAGCAAGAGAGCTGAAGAAAGAGTTGAGAAGAGCAAAAAGAGTCAAGAGAGGTGCAACAAGAGGCAAGAGAGGTGCAGAAATAGGAAGAAATGTTCAGAAAGAGGCAAGAGAGGTGCAGAAAGAGGCAGGAGAGGTGCAGAAAGAAGAGTAAGCTGCAGAAAGAGGCAAGAGAGGTGCAGAAACAGGCAAGAGAGGTGCAGAAACAGGCAAGAGAGGTACAGAAAGAGGCAAGAGAGGTACAGAAAGAAGAGTGAGCTGCAGAAAGAACTAAGAGAAGTGCAGAAAGAGGCATGAGAGGTGCAGAAAGAGGCAAGAGAGGTGCAGAAAGAGGCAAGAGAGGTGCAGAAAGAGGCAGGAGAGGTGCAGAAAGAGGCAGGAGAGGTGCAGAAAGAGGCAAGAGAGGTACAGAAAACAGCAAGAGAGGTGCAGAAAGAGGCAAGAGAGGTGCAGAAAGAAGAGAGTGAGCTGCAGAAAGAGGCAAAAGAGGTGCAGAAAGAGGCAAGAGAGGTGCAGAAAGAAGAGAGTGAGCTACAGAAAGAGGCAAGAGAGGTGCAGAAAGAGGCAAGAGAGGTGCAGAAAGAAGAGAGTGAGCTGCAGAAAGAGGCAAGAGGTGCAGAAAGAGGCAAGAGAGGTACAGAAAGAGGCAAGAGAGGTGCAGAAAGAAGAGAGTGAGCTGCAGAAAGAGGCAAGAGAGGTGCAGAAAGAGGCAAGAGAGGTGCAGAAAGAAGAGTGAGCTGCAGAAAGAGGCAAGAGAGGTGCAGAAAGAGGCAAGAGAGGTGCAGAAAGAAGAGTGAGCTGCAGAAAGAGGCAAGAGGTGCAGAAAGAGGCAAGAGAGGTGCAGAAAGAAGAGAGAGCTGCAGAAAGAAGCAAGAGAAGTGCAGACAGAGGCAAGAGGTACATAAAGAGGCAACAGAGGTGCAGAAAGAGGCAAGAGAGGTGCAGAAAGAGGTGCAGAAAGAGGCAAGAGAGGTACAGAAAGAGGCAAGAGAGGTGCAGAAAGATGCAAGAGAGGTGTAGAAAGAGGCAAGAGTGGTGCAGAAAGAGAAAAGAGATGTGCAGAAAGAGGCAAGAGAGGTACAGATAGAAGAGAGTGAGCTACAGAAAGAGGCAAGAAAGGTACAGCTAGAAGAGAGTGAGCTGCAGAATTAGGGAAGAGAGGTGCAGAAAGAGGCAAGAGGGGTGCAGAAAGAAGAGAGAGCTGCAGAAAGAAGCAAGAGAGGTGTAGAAAGAGGCTAGAGTGGTGCAGAAAGAGGCAAGAGATGTATAGAAAGAGGCAAGAGAGGTGCAGAAAGAGGCAAGAGGTGCAAAAGAGGCAAGAGAGGTACAGATAGAAGAGAGTGAGCTACAGAATGAGGGAAGAGGTGCAGAATGAGGGAAGAGAGGTGCAGAAAGAGGCAAGAAAGGTGCAGAAAGAAGAGAGTGAGCTGCAGAAAGAGGCAAGAGAGGTGCAGAAAGAGGCAAGAGAGGTGCAGAAAGAGGCAAGAGAGGTGCAGAAAGAGGAAGAAAGGTGCAGAAAGAGGCAAGAAAAATGCAGACAAAGCAAGAGAGGTGCAGAAAGAAGCAAGAGAGGTGCAGAAAGAAGCAAGAGAGGTGCAGAAAGAAGAGAGTGAGGTGCAGAAAGAGGCAAGAGAAGGCAGAAAGGGGCAAGAGAGGTGTAGAAAGAGGCAAGAGAGGTGCAGAAAGGGGCACGAGAGGTGCAGATAGAGGCAAGAGAGGTGAAGAAAGAGGCAAGAGAGGTGCAGAAAGAGGCAAGAGAGGTACAGAAAGAGGCAAGAGAGGTACAGAAAGAGGCAAGAGAGGTACAGAAAGAGGCAAGAGTGGAGTAGAAAGCCAAGAGAGGTGCAGATAGAGGCAAGAGAGGTGAAGAAAGAGGCAAGAGAGGTACAGAAAGAGGCAAGAGCGGTGTAGAAAGAGACCAGACTGGTGCAGAAAGAGGCAAGAGAGGTGTAGAAAGAGACAAGACTGGTGCAGAAAAAGGCAAGAGAGGTGCAGAAAGAAGCAAGTGAGCTGAAGAAAGAGGCAAGAGAGGTGCAACAAGAGGCTAGAGAGGTGCAGAAAGAGGAAGAAATGTTCAGAAAGAGGCAAGAGAGGAGCATAAAGAGGCAGGAGAGGTGCAGAAAGAAGAGAGTAAGCTGCAGAAAGAGGCAAAAGAGGTGCAACAAGAGGCTAGAGAGGTGCAGAAAGAGGAAGAAATGTTCAGAAAGAGGCAAGAGAGGTGCAACAAGAGGCTAGAGAGGTGCAGAAAGAGGAAGAAATGTTCAGAAAGAGGCAAGAGAGGTACAGAAAGAGGCAAGAGAGGTACAGAAAGAAGAGTGAGCTGCAGAAAGAACCAATAGAAGTGCAGAAAGAGGCATGAGGTGCAGAAAGACGCAAGAGAGGTGCAGAAAACAGCAAGAGAGGTACAGAAAGAAGCAAGTGAGCTGAAGAAAGAGGCAAGAGAAGAGCAAAAAGAGTCAAGAGAGGTGCAACAAGAGGCAAGAGAGGTGCAGAAAGAGAAAGAAATGTTCAGAAAGAGGCAAGAGAGGTGCATAAAGAGGCAGGAGAGGTGCGGAAAGAAGAGAGTAAGCTGCAGAAAAAGGCAAGAGAGGTGCAGAAACAGGCAAGAGAGGTACAGAAAGAGGCAAGAGAGGTGCAGAAAGAAGAGAGTGAGCTGCAGAAAGAGGGAAGAGAGGTGCAGAAAGAGGCAAGAGAGGTACAGAAAGAAGAGTGAGCTGCAGAAAGAACCAAGAGAAGTGCAGAAAGAGGCATGAGAGGTGCAGAAAGAGGCAAGAGAGGTACAGAAAACAGCAAGAGGTGCAGAAAGAGGCAGGAGAGGTGCAGAAAGAGGCAGGAGAGATGCAGAAAGAGGCAGGAGAGGTACAGAAAACAGCAAGAGAGGTGCAGAAAGAGGCAAGAGAGGTGCAGAAAGAAGAGAGTGAGCTGCAGAAAGAGGGAAGAGAGGTGCAGAAAGAGGCAAGAGAGGTGCAGAAAGAAGAGAGTGAGCTACAGAAAGAGGCAAGAGAGGTGCAGAAAGAGGCAAGAGAGGTACAGATAGAAGAGAGTGAGCTGCAGAATGAGGGAAGAGAGGTGCAGAAAGAGGCAAGAGAGGTGCAGAAAGAGGCAAGAGAGGTGCAGAAAGAAGAGTGAGCTGCAGAAAGAAGCAAGAGAAGTGCAGACAGAGGCAAGAGGTACATAAAGAGTCAACAGAGGTGCAGAAAGAGGCAAGAGAGGTGCAGAAAGAGGTGCAGAAAGAGGCAAGAGAGGTGCAGAAAGAGGCAGGAGAGGTGCAGAAAGAGGCAAGAGAGGTGCAGAAAGAGGCAAGAGAGGTGCAGAAAGAGGCAAGAGATGTGCAGAAAGAGGCAAGAGGTGTGCAGAAAGAGGCAAGAGGTGCAGAAAGAGGCAAGAGAGGTGCAGAAAGAGGCAAGAGAGGTGCAGAAAGAGGCAAGAGAGGTGCAGAAAGAGGCAAGAGAGGTGAAGAAAGAGGCAAGAGAGGTGCAGAAAGAGGCAAGAGAGGTACAGAAAGAGGCAAGAGAGGTACAGAAAGAGGCAAGAGAGGTGTAGAAAGAGACAAGACTGGTGCAGAAAGAGGCAAGAGAGGTGTAGAAAGAGACAAGACTGGTGCAGAAAAAGGCAAGAGAGGTGCAGAAAGAAGCAAGTGAGCTGAAGAAAGAGGCAAGACAAGAGCAAAAAGAATCAAGAGAGGTGCAACAAGAGGCAAGAGAGATGCAGAAATAGGAAGAAATGTTCAGAAAGAGGCAAGAGAGGTGCATAAAGAGGCAGGAGAGGTGCAGAAAGAAGAGAGTAAGCTGCAGAAAAAGGCAAGAGAGGTGCAGAAAGAGGCAAGAGAGGTACAGAAAGAGGCAAGAGAGGTACAGAAAGAAGAGTGAGCTGCAGAAAGAACCAAGATAAGTGTAGAAAGAGGCATGAGAGGTGCAGAAAACAGCAAGAGAGGTGCAGAAAGAGGCAGGAGAGGTGCAGAAAGAGGCAAGAGAGGTGCAGAAAGAAGAGAGTGAGCTTCAGAAAGAGGGAAGAGAGGTGCAGAAAGAGGCAAGAGAGGTACAGAAAGAAGAGTGAGCTGCAGAAAGTCCCGAGATAAGTGCGGAAAGAGACATGAGAGGTGCGGAAAGAGGCAAGAGAGGTGCAGAAAACAGCAAGAGAGGTGCAGAAAGAGGCAGGAGAGGTGCAGAAAGAGGCAGGAGAGGTGCAGAAAACAGCAAGAGAGGTGCAGAAAGAGGCAAGAGAGGTGCAGAAAGAAGAGAGTGAGCTGCAGAAAGAGGGGAGGTGCAGAAAGAGGCAAGAGAGGTGCAGAAAGAAGAGAGTGAGCTACAGAAAGAGGCAAGAGAGGTGCAGAAAGAGGCAAGAGAGATACAGAAAGAAGAGTGAGCTGCAGAAAGATGTAAGAGAGGTGCAGAAAGAGGCAAGAGAGGTGCAGAAAGAAGAGTGAGCTGCAGAAAGAGGCAAGAGAGGTGCAGATAGAGGCAAGAGAGGTGCAGAAAGAAGAGAGTGAGCCGCAGAAAGAAGAGAGTGAGCTGCAGAAAGAAGCAAGAGAGGTGCATAAAGAGGCAACAAAGGTGAAGAGAGGTGCATAAAGAGGCAAGAGAGATGCAGAAAGATGCAAGAGAGGTGTAGAAAGAGGCAAGAGTGGTGTAGAAAGAGGCAAGAGATGTGCAGAAAGAGGCAAGAGAGGTGAAGAAAGAGGCAAGAGATGTGCAGAAAGAGACAAGAGAGGTACAGAAAGAGGCAAGAGAGGTACAGAAAGAGGCAAGAGAGGTGCAGAAAGATGCAAGAGAGGTACAGATAGAAGAGAGTGAGCTGCAGAATTAGGGAAGAGAGGTGCAGAAAGAGGCAAGAGAGGTGCAGAAAGAGGCGAGAGGTGCAGAAAGAAGAGAGTGAGCTGCAGAAAGAGGCAAGAGAGGTGCAGAAAGAGGCAAGAGAGGTGCAGAAAGAGGCAAGAGAGGTGCAGAAAGAGGCAAGAGAGGTGCATAAAGAGGCAAGAGAGGTGCTGATAGAAGGGAGTGAGCTGCAGAAAGAGGGAAGAGAGGTGCAGAAAGAGGCAAGAGAGGTGCAGAAAGAAGAGTGCACTGCAGAAAGAGGCAAGAGAGATTCAGAAAGAGGCAAGTCGTGCACAAAGTGGCAAGAGAGGTGCAAAAGAGGTAAGAGGTATAGAAAGAGGCAAGAGAGGAGCAGAAAGAGGAAGAAAGGTGCAGAAAGAGGCAAGTGAGGAGCAGAAAGAGGCAAGAGAAGAGCAGAAGGAGTCAAGAGAGGTGCAGAAAGAGGCAAGAGAGGTACAGAAAGAGGAAGAAAGGTGCAGAAAGAAGAGAGTGAGCTGCAGAAAGAAGCAAGAGAAGTGCAGAAAGAGGCAAGAGAGGTGCAGAAAGAGGCAAGAGAAGTGCAGAAAGAGGCATGAGAGGTGCAGAAAGAGGCAAGATAGGTGCAGAAAGAAGAGAGTGAGCTGCAGAAAGAAGCAAGAGAAGTGCAGAAAGAGGCAAGAGAGGTGCAGAAAGAGGCAAGAGAAGTGCAGAAAAAGGCAAGAGAGGTGCAGAAAGAGGCAAGAGAGGTGCAGAAAGAGGCAAGATAGGTGCAGAAAGAGGCAATAGAAGTGCAGAAAGAGGCAAGAGAGATATATATATATATATATATATATATATATGTATATATTCAATCTCTCACTCTAAAAAGGAAGGAATCAGCACTCGGGTTGTAGTTTGGAAGTATTTAATCTACTAAGGACGCAATCCGCGCGTTTCGGCTAGTCCGAACCTTGATCACGATAAAAGACGTCATTGTAGCTCCTTATTTAAATGTAGAAATGGCTCCAGTTGCCAACATTAACAAAGGACTACATATTACATTAAACCAAAAAGCTGTCAGCCATATTGGCCTGGTCACGATGCGAAAATTCAGGAATTCATACAATAAAGAAAAGAAAACAAGTGTTAATATGCACACAATGTAATTTCAGCATATCTTGCCCCGTGACCGCCGTACCTGTATGTTCGTCAACGTGACTTGTTCATAATAAACATACTTACGATTGCAAACATCAACATAAACAATGGACTACACATTACTTTAAAGTGAAAGGCTATCGGCCATATTGATCTGGGCACGTTGCATATTAAAGAGGTTCTTACATGAAAGAAAAGAAATAAAAAGGGGTGTTAATATACACACACTATCCCTAAATAAAGTTCTAGTGATTATAGTTCCATTCCATTCACAGCTCATTTGAGATGTCATGAGTGATGTCTTGAATGATGTCACTGACCATGCCCATAAGCAGTGCATTATGGGGCATAAGTTATAGTTAGCTCAGGTAACTATAACTTCTGAATTTCAGTGGTTTTGTACGAGTGAAATCTGAGTTTAACTATAACGTCCCTGTAATCTTTGTTTTTTTCAGCGAATTTCTAGTTTTTTTTTAATGTCAAGTAAGATGCCTATCACAATGGATGGTGGGGGGTTGGAAGCAGGGCTTGGCTGTGCATTGTGCTGCCCCCCACCTAAGCTTGCTGCTCCTGCCTCCCCTCCTCCTTGCCATCCATTGTCCAAGTCCATTCCCCTGCTCCCTCATTACAGCCCTGTGTGGCCGTTGTTCTTCCACTGGCCTTCTCGCCTTCTCTGAACAGTTAGCTTGCTGCCCCATCCACTTTCTACTATCCTCTGTTGTCTGAATCCATGCACTAGCCTCCTCCCTCCTGTCATGCATGGTCTGATGTGCTGCCACTGCCCTCCATTTAGCATGATGTCCCAGTACACTCCTCCTGCCCATCATTGCTCTCCTGCTTAGCCTGTGCTTAGCTTGCTACCCCTACTCTCCTTCCCCCTGCCCTCCGATGTCTGTGTGCATGCCCCTGATCCATCCTTTTTGCCCACCATGTTCCATGGACCTGCCCCTCCTATCTACTCTGAGTTTTCTGTTGAGCTGCCACTCCCCTCCCACCTGCCTAGCATTGTCAGATGACTGTAACCTCTCCCTGCCACCTCCACCCTGCCTGTCCATGTTCCATGCCCCTATCCCCTTCCTCCTGTCCTCCATGGTCCATTTTACTGCCACATCCTTCTGCCCTCCCTGGTCTGTTGTGCTGCAACTGCTCCTCCTGCCTGCCCCGCGTGGTCTGTTGTGAGGCTCCTTTTCCTGAACTCTCTTGTCTGTGCCCATCTCCTACCCCTCCCTTCTAACCTCCATGATACTTTGCGCATGCCCCCGCACCCTCCTTCTTGCCTATCATAGCCAAATTGTGCTGCCACTAACCCTCTTGTTTGCCATGCATGGTCTTCTGTGCTGCCACAGCCCCTCCCACCTTCCCTCTGTGGTCAGCTAGCTGCCCCTGACCCCCTCCCACCTTCCCTCCATGATCTGTGTGTATGCCATTGTAGTCTCACTGTTGCCCTCCATGGTGTGTTGTGCTTCTAGTGCCCATCCTGCCTGACCTCCATGGTCAGCTTGCTGCTCCTGCCCTGCCCCCTTGCCCCCTGCCCTCCCTTTTCATGTGCAGACCCCTATTCCCTCCCTCCTGGCTTGTCTCTTCCATTGTCATGCCCCTAATCCCTCCCTCCTGCCCTTTATGGTCCGTTATGCTGCAGCTTTCTCTCCTGTCTGTCCAGTATGGTCAGCTTGTTGCCACTGCCTCTTTCCCCTCTGTTCTCTGTTGTCCATGTGCATGTTCCTGTCCCCTCCCTATTGCTTTCCATGGTTTGTTGTGCTGCACTGCCGTCCCGCATGCCCTGTGTGGTGTATTGTGCTGCTGCAAACCCTGATGCCTGCCCTGTAAGGTCAGTTAAGTGCACCTGTCCATGTCCCTCCTGTCCTCTGTTATCCAAGTCCATGTCCCTACCCCAATTCCTCCTGCCTTCCATGATCCAATGTACCATACTTGCTAACATTTTGAACTTGGTAAGAGGGAGATTTTGGGGAAAAAAACTGGGGAATTGATTTTTCCCATTGACTTGCATAGAAAAAGAGGAGATTGTAGACAAGAGACAGATAAAATAAAGCCCTTTGGGCTTATAAACATTGGGCGTTTCCTGCCTGAATCGTCTCTGTTGGCATGTATGGTTGTACTACCACTGCCTCTTCCTTCTGCCCTCAATGGCCTATTATATTGCCACAGCCTCTCTTGCCTGTCCTGCATTGTTGGTTTGTTGCCCATATCCCTCTTTCCACTGCCCTCCATGTTGTGCTGCCACTGCCCTTACTGCCTGCCCAGTGTGGTCAAATTGTTGCCTCTGCACCCTCCTACCTGCCTTCAATTTTCCGAGTCCGTGCCCCTGACCTCTGCCTCCCAACAGTATCCTAATGAACAACTAGATTGCTAACATTCTATATCTATTACAAAAGTGTGGCACGCCTGACGTCATCTTGATGTAATTAAAGCCGTAATACCTAAAGCATTTCCTTTAGAAATTATAGAAATGAGAGGGTCTTATTTGCATAGAAATTATAGTTAGTGCTCTAAAAAACTAAAATGAGGACATATTTTCTGAGTTCTCAAATAGCGACAAAGAACTTTTAAATTATTTGTTATCTTTGTGTTTTTTTATCCAGTTGACCACTTGATGAAATGTTACGCTTAGGGGAGAGAATGTGGTGTTACTTCCAGAGCTGCAGACTTTGCAACTGGGGAACCATGTATGAGTTTCTGCTTCAGCTCGACATTCTGTGATTCTGGTCAAATCACTTAATCTCCCCATGCCCACAACCAAAATGAGTTTGTCCTTGTATGATGTAACCAATGCTCATGTAAAGCACTCCAATAGTTGACCAGCCTGCACTATATAAAACTGCAAAAAAACAAAGGATAAAAAGTGTTTTTCACACTTCCGTCATTGGGCTATACGTGGGCTACATCTGGGTGATATTTGTGCTACATTTGGGCTCCTTTTTCTCTGGTAGCCAACTTGGGAGACTTCAATTAAATTCATTAAACTTTATTCGATCTGATTTAGAAACATAGATCATAAAAGTGTACATAAAAACAGTAAATCCTCTTTCCTAATACAATACAGTGAGAATTAATTAAAACCAGTAGGTAAAAACGGGTGTTACAAAGCCCGGTTCTGAGCAACTTCAGGTTAACAGAATAGTAAAGTTCAATGTTTCACAAGCTCAATCTTGTGTACTTCGTGCAAAATACGCAATAAGGGGTCCAAGTAAGATGCAACGCTCCAATACCAGACCAGTCTGCACTATATAAAACTGCAAAAAACAAAAAATAAAATGTGTTTTGCACACTTGTCATTGGGCTATATGTGGGCTAAATCTGGGTGATATCTGTGCTACATTTGGGCTCTTTTTTTTCTGGTGGCCATCTTGGGAGACTTATTTGTTATGAAGTTTCCTAATTTCCTCATTTACTGCAGTCTCCTCAGTAGGAAATGCCTTCAGTTTTTACTTTGATTCCATCAAGAAGGCATTCAGATGTGTCACACATTTGCCATAAATTCAGAATGTTAGCAGTCTAGTTGCTCATTAGTTCACTGTAGTAAAGATACTGCTCACCAGGGAGTTAACTGGAAGTCTACTGCTGGTATTGAAAGTGATTGTTTCAGTCTGCATGTCAGAATTTTCTAATGAAATAGAAGAGGATTTGAGATCTCACTTAAAACATGCCCTAATTTTTCTTTCTGCAGCACGAACCATAATTTCTATGGCAAAATGAACCCCCTCATTTTGTTCCTTTTTAAATTAAATGTTTTAAGTGTTACCAGTTTATTCCAATCAAAATGGCTTCAGGTGTGCCATAATTTTGTCATAAGTAAGACTGTTAGCGCTCTAGTTGTTCTTTAGAACACTCAGAAGCTGCAGTAGAACACAAAGGAATCAACTGACAGGCTGCTCCTGTTGAAATATAACAGGAAGATATTTGAGATCTCACTTATAACATGTCCTAATTTTTCTTTCTACAGCACTAACCATAATTTCTATGACAAAATGAACCCCTCATTTTGTTCCTTTTAAATTAAATGTTTTAAGTGTTATCAGTTTATTCCAATTAAGATGGCTTCAGGTGTGCCATACTTTTGTCATAAGTAAGACTGTTAGCTCTCTAGTTGTTCTTTAGAACACTCTGGGAAGCTGCAGTAGAACACAAAGGAATCAACTGACAGTCTCTGCCCTTGTTGGATGTACATGTTTTACTGAGAATGTCAGACTTCATTCTCACATGACTGAGAAAGATAATGTGAATTTACAGAAAATATGCTCTCATTTTAGCTTCTGGAGCACCTTCCAAACCTCTATGGGACAAGCATGAGAAAATAGTTTTCTCTCAAACATTATTCATGATATCCCATCTGTTCTCTGTTGTCCATGTGCATGTTCCTGTCCCCTCCCTATTGCTTTCCATGGTTTGTTGTGCTGCACTGCCGTCCCGCATGCCCTGTGTGGTGTATTGTGCTGCTGCAAACCCTGATGCCTGCCCTGTAAGTTCAGTTAGATGCACCTGTCCATGTCCCTCCTGTCCTCTGTTATCCGAGTCCATGTCCCTACCCCAATTCCTCCTGCCTTCCATGATCCAATGTACCATACTTGCTAACATTTTGAACTTCGTAAGAGGGAGATTTTGGGGGGAAAAAACTGGGGAATTGATTTTTCCCATTGACTTGCATAGAAAAAGAGGAGATTGTAGACAAGAGACAGATAGAGTAAAGCCCTTTTGGGCTTAAAAACATTGGGCGTTTCCTGCCTGAATCGTCTCTGTTGGCATGTATGGTTGTACTACCACTGCCTCTTCCTTCTGCCCTCAATGGTCTATTATATTGCCACAGCCTCTCTTGCCTGTCCTGCATTGTTGGTTTGTTGCCCATGCCCCCCTTTCCACTGCCCTCCATGTTGTGCTGCCACTGCCCTTCCTGCCTGCCCAGTGTGGTCAAATTGTTGCCTCTGCACCCTCCTACCTGCCTTCAATTTTCCGAGTCCGTGCCCCTGACCTCTGCCTCCCAACAGTATCCTAATAAACAACTAGATTGCTAACATTCTATATTTATTACAAAAGTGTGGCACGCCTGACGTCATCTTGATGTAATCAAAACTGTAATACCTAAAGCATTTCCTTCAGAAATTATAGAAATGAGAGGGTCTTATTTGCATAGAAATTATGGTTAGTGCTCTAAAAAACTAAAATGAGGACATATTTTCTGAGTTCTCAAATAGCGACAAAGAACTTTTAGATTATTTGTTATCTTTATGTTTTTTTATCCAGTTGACCACTTGATTAAATGTTTCGCTTACGGGAGAGAATGTGGTGTTACTTCCAGAGCTGCAGACTTTGCAACTGGGGAACCATGTTGGAGTTTCTGCTTCAGCTCGACATTCTGTGATTCTGGTCAAATCACTTAATCTCCCCATGCCTACAACCAAAATGAGTTTGTCCTTGTATGATGTAACCAATGCTCATATAAAGCACTCCAATATCTGACCAGCCTGCACTATATAAAACTGCAAAAAAACAAAGGATAAAAAGTGTTTTCCACACTTCTGTCATTGGGCTATAGGTGGGCTACATCTGGGTGATATTTGTGCTACATTTGGGCTCCTTTTCTCTGGTGGCCATCTTGGGAGACTTCAATTAAATTCATTAAACTTTATTCGATCTGATTTAGAAACATAGATCATAAAAGTGTACATAAAAACAGTAAATCCTCTTTCCTAATACAATACAGTGAGAATTAATTAAAACCTGTAGGTAAAAACGGGTGTTACAAAGCCCGGTTCAGAGCAACTTCAGGTTAACAGAATAGTAAAGTTCAATGTTTCGCAAGATCAATCTCATGTACTTCGTGCAAAATACGCAATAAGGGGTCCAAGTAAGATGCAACGCTCCAATACCTGACCAGTCTGCACTATATAAAACTGCAAAAAACAAAAATAAAAAGTGTTTTGCACACTTCTGTCATTCGGCTATATGTGGGCTACATCTGGGTAATATTTGTGCTACATTTGGGCTCTTTTTTCTCTGGTGGATATCTTGGGAGACTTATTTGTTATGAAGTTTCCTAATTTCCTCATTTACTGCAGTCTCCTCAGTAGGAAATGCTTTCAGTTTTTTACTTTGATTTCATCAAGAAGGCATTCAGATGTGTCACACATTTGCCATAAATTCAGAATGTTAGCACTCTAGTTGCTCATTAGATACTGTAGTAAAGCTACTGCTCACCAGGGAGTTAACTGGAAGTCTACTGCTGGTATTGAAAGTGATTGTTTCAGTCTGCATGTTAGAATTTTCTAATGAAATAGAAGAGGATTTGAGATCTCTAATTTTTCTTTCTGCAGCACTAACCATAATTTCTATGGCAAAATGAACCCCCTCATTTTGTTCCTTTTTAAATTAAATGTTTTAAGTGTTATCAGTTTATTCCAATCAAGATGGCTTCAGGTGTGCCATACTTTTGTCATAAGTAAGACTGTTAGCTCTCTAGTTGTTCTTTAGAACTCTCTGGGAAGCTGCAGTAGAACACAAAGGAATCAACTGACAGTCTCTGCCCTTGTTGGATGTACATGTTTTACTGAGAATGTCAGACCTCATTCTCACAAGACTGAGAAAGATAATGTGAATTTACAGAAAATATGCTCTCATTTTAGCTTCTGGAGCACCTTCCAAACCTCTATGGGACAAGCATGAGAAAATAGTTTTCTCTCAAACATGATTCATGATATCCCAGCAGAAGGTTTTTCACAGGGTAAAATCACCTTAGAAAACACCACAATTCCTAAAATTAGTATGGTACCATCAACAAATGAATTCTAATGTAACTAAAGTCTGTTATCACCCTTTATAGTTCTCCTTTTGGTGACCCTCAAAACCTTCTATTCACTACAATGCAATTCAATGGATTGCTATCATGTATATTGGTCCCAAGATGGCTGCCAGCAATTCCAGGATGAAGTGCTGACAGCCAATCAGATCTCACGATGAGATGTGTGGTTAGGCTCTGCCCAGATATCGATTTTTTTTATTTTTGAATTTCTTAAAAACTACTGAACTGATTTACACCATTTAACAAAAAGGGCTCTTTCTGAACCAAGACCTACCTTTTTGCCAAATTTGGTGTAATTCCGTTCAGCAGTTCGGGCTGTAGCTGTGTCTAAAGTTCCTATGGAAATTAACATGGGGAAAACGCGTTTTGGGACCCCCCTTTTGTCTCGGCCCCCGCTTGACGAATCACCCCGAAACTTTCAAGACAGGAGCTGACCGGAGCGCCCCACTAGTTTTGAGAATTTCGCGAAGATTCGTCAAACGGCGCCAAAGATAATGGCAAAAGAAAAACGCTATTTGAATAGAAACGAGGTCCTAACTATAACTACCTACTGGCGACCGCCAGTAGGTATATATATATATATATATATATATATATATATATATATATATATATATATATATATACACCTATAGAGACGAACATATAAACAAATTGTGAAAAATGAAGCAAGGGGAAGAACTCGAAGAGCATGCCCCAGGTAACAAAGAGACATCACAAGAGGTACCAACAGCACCAGTGTGAAGTAGGACACAACAATGTCAGGACACCTAGAAAGCGACAGCATCCCGTCAACGGGGAAGGAACCCTGGCCTCCCGGGAGATAGGGGGGGGACACTCATGAAGAAAGAGTGAAAAATAAACAGACATAAGTCTGACAGAAAAGAAAGCAATATCGCCTTTAATGTTGACGGAGAACCCACAACCAGAGAAACACCTAAAGTGGAACACAGACCACTAGGCCACAGTGGGTCAGAACCAGCAGCAGAGACCAGGAGCAGAAGCACCTAACCCTCTGCGTGGCAATTATCTAAGGGATCGGAGTCCCTGCTAAGGAAGGGCAGATGGAAACAGAAAACATGGCAACGCACAGCAGTGATGTAGCTGGCGGACATTCCACTGCCCATAGACAAAGACCCCACTGGGCCTGAGCCATGAGAGAAGACCTAAGCACTTCCCCACACCAGGAATGGACCGGAATAGAACGTAGCCAAGACAGGGGCACAAGGAACACCGCCGGCACCCAGTGACAGCGAACATATCTTGCGTGTATACAAACACGGAAGAAACTGTTCTGGAACGGAACAGAACACGCCCCCAAGGGGCACGTGCCGACAGGCAGAAAGAGCACATCGAAGTCGAAAGAACACGCCAGTGAGAGCCAAACAACACTTCGGGGAAGTGTGCCTCCACAGAGGCAGGAGAGAGCTACGGACCAACCCGTAGACGACAATCCAGAAGCCCCAGGAGAGAGCCACACCAAACACGTGGGTCTCACCAGAGGGGATGTCCTACCACAGTAGGAAGAGCGGGACGAATCAGGAGACCCGCAGTGTAGACAGACAATAATCCGCGGAAGCCTCGAAACTCCCCGTGTCAGGAAGAGCAGCTATACAATAGCCAACAAGTACCCCACATAGGGTATGGCACATCCCTATAAAAACAAGTGACACCTCTTGAGACGAGCTCTTAAGCAGAGGGCTCATACAGAAAAGCAGAAACAGCTGGCCAGCTGTAGCAAAAGAAGGACAAGACGGCGAGAAGCCGCACAGTCCGTCTGGGTAATAACGTCTTGAACCCTGAGACGGAGCACTAGAGAAAGCAGTGACAATACTGCAACCAAAATGCAAAGTCCACAAAAAGGACTATAAAGCATGGAACTCATGGAAACTCAGACATGAGACGTTGAACCGCCGAGTCAGCATGTCTGTCGAACAAGGTGACCCCATCAAAGGGCAAATCCTTAAGACGCTCCTGGACATTGGCAGGTAAACAGCCATCGCGTAGCCAGGCATGGCGACGCAGAGCAACCAACCGGGCCATAGCTCGACCCACCGAATCAGTGGTGTCCATAGCCGACCAAATGGAAAATTGCGCCATTTCCCGGCCATCACGAATCAACCGATCCAGGTCAGTTCGAGGACCCTCCGGAAGAGAAGGGATGAAGCGCTCGACCGAATCCCAAAGGGCAGAAGTAGCCCGTGCAAACACGCAAGACGTGTTCAGGGATCGGAGGCCTGCACTGGTGGACGCAAATACATGTCGACCACACAACTCCAACCACCGAAACTCCCAAGTGGGAGGGAGTAACGGAGGAGGGGCAGAAGGCAACGAGACTGAAGCCGCCTGAATCGCCAGCCCTTGGATGGAGGGACAAACAGAGAGGGTCATCTGGAGCAGGGCGATGTCGGTGTGCAATAGCACGATCCACCGGGTCCCCCGAAGAGGGCCTCGCCCTAATCCCCAGAAGAGTGTCGTATAACGACTCGCCAAAAGGCAACAAGGGCTCCACTTCCACGGGGGCCTGGTGTAGTAAATCCAGCAAGGGATCAGAGGGCAGAGAGACCAAGGGTGGCTGCACTTGTAAAATGTCCGCAGCCCTGCGAACCACCCTAGCAAAAGCCGCACTAGCCACCGTGGCCATGCGAGGTGGCGACAACAGGTCATCTGTAGGGGACGGCATGAGGCTAAGCCTACCAGCAAAACGTGGTGGCTCTACAGCCCGAGGACATACAAGTCCCCGCCAGTGCATGGGGTCCTGCCCGGAGGGGCAGCGAAACAACTCTGGGGGTGGCGAACCCATAGGGGCCTCCTCAGTTTCGGCCTCCATACCCTCCACTAACCGATGAACGGCCGGGGATGGCACCGGCATCGATCAGCGTCGTCTCGACGTCGATGACTCCCGAAGGAGCCTCGTCCGTCCGGCGTCGGACCGGCGTCGACGCGACCTCCACCGAGGTGGAAACCTGCGGAAAGGATCGGAGTCGAGACCTGCGCTGCAGCCTCAGCCGGCGTTGACGAAGGGCTGTGCGAAGACGACATGGAAGGCTTGGATGTGTGAGTAGGATGCCCCTCCGGGCCATGCCCCGAAGTCGCAGCGACTCCGGAACCGGAGTCAGGGTGCTCGACTGGTGCCGAGGGCGAACCCGCCGGCGAAATCCCGATCTGAGCCCCTATGGCCTCTATGGGGCCCGAAGGCGCGCCAGGGAGAGGGGGTGACCCAAAGATGGCTAGCAAGGCCCGAGAATAGGCCTCCATCTGGGCCCTAGTCGCCCCAGCCCCAGGAAACGGCGGGTAAGTGGGGGTCGACTCCTGAGGGCCGGGGGAGACCGGGAGCAGCGGGCGCCGCCGTCGCGCGGGGTCGGGGACCTCCATGACTTCTTTTTCTTGTGCTTACCTGCGGCAGGAGAGCGACGTCCGCGGGAACGACTCTGCGACCTTTCCCGAACCGACCCCCAGCACGAGCACGAGAAGGAGACCGGCGGCGTGAGGGCTCCGAACGGGAGATCCAGGCAGACAGCAACTTCATGTGACGTTCCCGCAAGGACTTCGGCTTCAGCCGTCGGCAGGCGTTGCACTCCTCGGAGTCGTGGTGCTCGCCCAAGCACCACATGCAGATCGCGTGTGGATCCGTCGCCGACATCTGCCGCGTACAGGATTCACACGTCTTGAAGCTCGAAGGCATCACACACTGTTCCCGGACACCAAAAGACGTCGAGAAGGCCTGAAAAACAAAAACAGGCCAGAGGTAACCACTTCTCCGGATCCGCGTTGGGAGGCGGAAAAGAAGAAAACTGACGTCAGCCCGCCGGGGGGGGGGGGGCGTATGTGGCTCCATTGACGTCACTTCCATGGACGACGTCAGGACGGAGCCGGGCGACGCCGCCCCCCGGCGTGCAGAGGTACTGCTGGGGAAAAAGATTTTCCGGATCCAGTCTGACGCCTGGGGATATTCTAAGTTAAGGAATCTGCGGCTAGATGTCTCTATCAGATAAATATATTAATTTAATTTCTTTTTAATACTAATCTTCATTATTATACAATTAATTTACGCTTACTTACTTTCATTTGAAATGAACTTCTAAATCAACCAATTTATATTATATGCTAAGAAATGAATTAATATAAACTTACTAAGTTTAATTAACTATACTGTTATTTACGATTATTTTTAACATAATAATATATCTATAAAGAACTGCGCGCTATGAACAGATGCCTACAGGGTAAGTTTTATTTTTGATTCGTAGCATGTGTGGTTGCAGTATCCTTACCCTTAGCAGTGGCTAGTGTGTGGATGATGCAGATGTCCTTAGTACTGACCTGTTGTTCGGCTAGTATGTTCAAATAAAAGGGACTGGTAAATGTGTGTGGCGTTGATCATGTAGCAGCTATGCAGTTATCAGCCATAGGACTATTGTCCAAGAAGCCCTCTTTTCTATGAGGACAGTCTGCCCTAGGAGGAACATGAAGTATTCTTTGGCTTTATTACAGCACGTTTGGATGCATTCCACAATCCACCTGGCTATGTCAGGCTTCGAAATTGGTTGTCCATTATGAGAGTTGGTAAATGAAACAAATATTTGGTTGGATTTACTAAATGATTTGGTTCTATCTAGATAATACATGAGGGACATTTTCATATTTAAAGTGCAGAACGCCCTTTCACCCAAAGACCGACGCTGTAGGAAGGAACATGGCAGCTCAATAGTTTAATTGAGATGAAATGGTGAGATTACCATTGGAAGGAACTTGGAGTTAGTTCTGAGAACTACTATATCCATATGTATACTGATAATGAGCTCTTGTAAGGTAACAGCTTGTAGCGCGCTAATCCGCCTAAGTGATGGGAACTAGGAAAACTAATTTCCAAGAAAGGAATTGACGGGGCTGAAAGTAATAGTCCAAATGGTGGCCCCATAAGTCTGTAAAGGACTATGTTCCGATTCCAAACTGGGGCTTGAGGAACAGGAGGGGGTATTACCCTTTAGAAACCATCCAGAAATGCTTTAACAACAGGTATTCTGAACAGATAAGTGTGCTGTCTGTTTTGCATGTATACAGCAACTGCTGGGAGGTGGAGGCAGATGGATGAGTAGGCTAACCCCGCCTTTTGAAAATGAAGAAGGTATGCAACTATATCTTGTACTGTGGGGATTAGGTGGTCAGATTGATTACTAATGTAGTAATGGACAAACAAACCGTTTCCATTTTGCTGCATAGCAAGCCCGAATTGTAGGGCGTCTACCTTTCTTAAGGATAGACATACATTCTTGTGGTAGCTGGATGTATCCAAACTCCAGGACCTCTGGAGTCAAATCGCAAGATTGAGTTGTGCTGGGTCTAACTGCCTGATCTGGTCATGCATCTGGAAATTACTTTGTCTTCTGACACAAACTCCTCCCCCTTTTTGCGGTATTGCTCAGGGAGACGCTTGAGCAAACATTCCGTTTTTTCTCACTAGGCCCTGTCACAGTGTGATAGTTAGGCTACTGACTCAGCACTATGCCCAGTGAGTGGCTGCCCACACCGTTACCCTTCTGCACGCTGTTTCTATTTTCCTACTCTCCTTATCAGAAGGAGTCTCTCCTGTGGTTTGTATAGATGTGTGTTTGTAGGCTATTTGTACCACAAGTGAGTTAGGGGGAAATTACCCTGAACATATGTAGAATCTGTGGGGGATGGGTTAAACCATGTTTCAACCAGCTGTGTGACTACCCTAGCTTGCACAGGACCTTTGAAGTTTTCGGGACAGATTTTAGCATTCCGTTCAGCTTTAGAAGGAACTGCGCTGTTCTCTCAGACTTGGGGAGGATTTTGAAGAGGAAATTGTCTTCTCGATGGACTCCATGCATATCTACTATTTGAATAACCTTATGGTATGCGGTGTCGTCTGACAGGGAGGGCTTTATGGAATGGTGGTGGAGATATGGATTTCCTAGTGAATCTGAATTACATTCATTCCATGGATTGTCCATTGGTTCATCTCCCATTACAATGTTTGATAGGCCCATACGGACTGCCCTGTGGTGAAGTAGAATACTCTGACCCGCCATGCACAGCTTTCTCATCAATAATTTCATTGCAAATGTTGCAGTCATATTATCGAAGGTTTTATTGAAGATGTCATGAGTGATGCAATAAGAGGTAAAATTAGCAGTGCATGGCGAGGGCGTGAGTTATAGTTACCTTAGGACACGAGTTATAGCTAATTGAGATAACTATAACTATAACTGGTGAATTTCTGTGGTTTTTGGAGTTTAAAACGTTACATTGCTACTGAACATTTCACCTAACTACAACGTTACTTTAACCTTTGTTTTTTTCCCAGTGAATTGCTAGTGTTTTTCAATGTAAAGCAATATTTTATTACTATAAGTAATCCAACCCCCAGCTGTTGGCTGCTGGGCCTTTGGCCGTGCGGTGCTGGTTTGGCTACAGGGCCTGGCTGCAGATAACCCCCTAAGGCAGCCAACCACACGCTGTGCAGGGCCTTTGGCAATATAAGTCAGACGGTTGACCACAGGGGCTGCCCTGAGGTCAGGCCCTGCGGCCAACCCCATGCTGTGCACAGCCTTAAGCAATGCGCATAGGGTTGACTTTCGGGCCCCAAGGTCCCGATCTCCCACAGAAAAATTAAACAAAAATGGGGAGGGGGCGTGTGGGCCCCCTCCGAGAGCCTCATCAGGCCCTGGGAACCCCATCCCTGGGGCCAAGCCAATAGAAAAGGGTGGGTGGGGCCGCAAGGTCCCCCTCCACAAGCCACATTAGGCCCCATAAACCGCATCCCCTAGGCCAAATTCAATAAAAAGGGGAGAGGGCCAAAAGCCCCCCGCCCCTACCGATCCCAACTAGATTTTATAGGTCTCTGGAAGTCCATCTCCCGGGGCTGTAACTTATTTTAATGGGGAGGGTGGTCACGCTGCCCCCTCTCCCCAAGCATATTTTGGCCCTGGGCCGGCCTTTTTTGAAAAGGTGGGGATGGCGGTGGAGGGGGTGCGGCCCACTTCTCCTAGACCCCATCCCCAAGGGCCATATATATATATATATATATATATATATATATATATATATATAATATATATATATATATATATATATATATATATATATATATATATATATATATATATATATATATATATATATATATTAAAAGGACCCCTACTGGCCCCCCTTCCAGAGCCTAATATGGCTCTGGGAACCCCCATCCCCAGGGCCTGCCTTTAATATAGGTAGGTGCCCACCCAGGGTACCCACCATCCATACGTTGGGGGCTGCAGGGGGAGCCCCAGTGCCCCCACCAGCTCCTCACATGCTGCAGGAGCCAGCATTGCTCCTGTGCGGTGGAAGCAGCTATTGATGCTGCTCCCTCCAGGCGGGAGCAATCTGTTGTTCTATTTCCCTGCCCACATCAGTGCGGGCAGGAAAACAGAACACAAGTCTGCTCCCAGCTGGCGGGAGTATTTGTAAAGCTCCATTCGCTGGGAGCAGACTTTGTGTCTGCTCCCGTTTGGCAGGAGTTTTAAAGATGCTTTGGCCAGGTGGGAGCAAACACAAGTTTCCCTGGCCGGGCAGGTAAACCACTGCGTTCTGGGGGTAGCTCCCCGGGACAGTACATGAGCCAGCCTCAGGTGATGGGGTTCTCGGCAGACTGTGTGGCCCCCCTCCCATTTAACTTACGTTTCCGCTGGGGTCAGGGAGCGGGGCAACACGCCCCCTCCCTTATTTGTTTGGCTGGGCCCCAGGGGACGGTTCTCTCTGGGCCTCTTTTTCCTCGCCCCTCGCTTGATATATCACCCCAAAACTTTACATGCACAAATTAGTAAAAAAGTTGCACTTTTTTGGAAAGCTTTGAGGAGACTCGTCAAACTGCGTCAAAGTTATTTGCAACACAAAAGGAAAATGCTACTTACTCAGTATGCATCTATTCTTGGCATGTAGAGCTGTAGAGTCACATGCTGTGCATAGATCGCCATCTAGTGTTGGGTCCGGATGTTTACACTTTGTGTTTCTTCGAAGAAGTCTTTCCAGTCACGAGATAGGTGACTCCTCCGTTCGGTGATAGTGCGCATGGGCATCGACTCCATCTTCAGATTGTTTTCCCGCAGAGGGTGAAAATGGAGTAGTAGTAAAGAATAGAGATGTCCATGCGTATGTATGTATACTAAAAAGAGAACTACAGCAGCTACAGGTACCCGGGGAGGTGGGTGGGCGCATGTGACTCTACAGCTATACATGCCAAGAACAGATGCATACTGGGTAAGTGGAGTCCATTCTCGTAAGTGTAAAGTGTAAACATCCGGACCCAACACTAGATGGCGAACTATGCACAGCATGTGACTCAGCATGTGACTCTACAGCTCTACATGCCAAGAACAGATGCATACTGGGTAAGTAGCATTTTCCGTTCGAGGCATGTGAGCTGTAGATCACATGCTGTGCATAGACTATACAGCAGTATCCCCCTAAAGCGGTGGCTATCCTGTAGCTGTTGGAGTTGTCTGAAACAGTGCTTGGCCCACATTAGCTTGTTGTCTTGCTAACACATCTACACAATAGTGCTTTGTGAATGTGTGCGGTGGAGACCATGTTGCAGCTTTGGAAATGTCAGTTATGGGAATGTTTCCTAAGAAAGCCATAGTGGCCCCTAGCTTGCGAGTGGAATGTGCTCTAGGGGGTACAGTTAAAGTCCTCTTTGCTTTTGCGTAGCAAATTTGAATACATTTAACAATCCACCTTGCAATACCTGATTTAGAGATAGGATTGCCCTTGTGAGGTGGTGCAAAAGCAACAAAGAGTTGTTTGGTCTTACGAATTGATTTTGTTCTTTCGATGTAATATAAGAGTGCTCTTCTGACATCTAAGGTGTGTAGAGCTCGTTTTGCAACAGAATCAGGTTGAGGGAAGAATACAGGTAATTCTACTGACTGATTTATGTGAAATGCAGATACTACCAAGGTAAAAATTTGGGATTGGTATGAAGAACCACTTTATCTTTGTGTAGGTGGAAAAAAGGTTCTTCTATGGTTAGTGCCTGTAGTTCACCCACTCTCCTCAATGAAGTGATCACAATGAGGAAAGCTGTTTCCCAAGAGAGGAACTGTGGTTCACATTTGTGCATGGGTTCAAAGGGCAGGCCCATTAATCTTGTGAGGACTATGTTAAGATTCCACACTGGTGCAGGTGGGAGTCTTGGTGGTATGACTCGTTTTAGTCCTTCCATAAAAGATTTAATTACAGGCACTCTAAATAGCGATAAATGTTGTCTATTCTGAAGATACGCAGCTATTGCAGCAAGATGCAGTCTGATGGAGGTATAAGCCAATGCTGACTGCTGCAAGTGTAACAGATAACAGATAATGTTTTGTATGGAAGCATCAAGAGGGTTGATATGATTGTTATTGCAATAAATAACAAAACGCTTCCATTTAGCTGCATAACAGGCTCTTGTGGTAGGTTTTCTAGCCTCTCTAATGATGTTCATACTGTCTGGTGGAAGATTCAGATAACCAAACTCTATGACTTCAGGAGCCAGATCGCGAGGTTCAGTTGTTTGGGATCTGGGTGCTTGATTTCTCCATGGCTTTGTGTGAGGAGACTGGAGGTCAAATGCAATTTTTGATGTGGGACCAGAGAGAGCTCCAACAGGGTTGGGAACCAAGGTTGACGTGCCCATGTAGGAGCTACTAGGATTAGTGTGAGAGATGTTTGTCTGAGCTTCCGAACCACTGATGGAATGAGTGGGGGAGGCGGAAAAGAATAGGCAAATATCCCTGACCAGTTCATCCATAGTGCATTGCCCTTGCATAACGGGTGTGGGTACCTGGAGGCGAAGCTTTGGCATTTTGCGTTTTGTTGTGTGGCAAACAGATCTATCTGAGGGACTCCCCAAGCTTGGAAGTATGGGAGGAGAACTTGAGGGTGATGTTCCCATTCATGTATTTGGTGCCTCTGCCTGCTGAGGAGGTCCGCAATCTGGTTGTTCACTCCTGGGAGGTGTTCTGCTAGGAGATAGATTTTGTGGTGAATAGCCCACCTCCAGATGTCTTGGGCTAAGTGGGACAGTTGGAGAGAGTGTGTCCCCCCTGTTTTTGTATGTAATACATAGCTGTCATGTTGTCGGTACGAACCAAGACAGTCTTGCCTGCTAGATGGGTCTGAAAAGCCTTGAGAGCTAGAAAAATTGCCATCATCTCTAAATGGTTGATGTGGAGCAACGTTTGTTGTTGGCTCCACAGGCCTTGTATAGTGTGTTGCTGAAGATTAGCTCCCCAGCCAGTTAGGGATGCGTCCGCTGTTAGTACTATTTGTGGAACCGGGTCTATAAAGGGGCCTTCCTTTTGATACATTTTGTGTGTTCCACCACTGCAGAGAGCGATGAGTACGGCCGCTTACCAACACTAGATCGGTAATAGACCATATGACTGGTTCCACTGACTGGCTAAGCATTCTTGAAGCGGACGCATGTGCAGCCTGGCATGGGGAACGATCATGATGCAAGATGCCATCATCCCCAGCAGTTGCATATAAACCCGAGCTGGAAGTGATTGATTGGGTTGAAACTGGAGAACTAAAGCCTGAATGTTGCAAATTCTGGCTGCGTTGGGAAACGCGAGAGCCTTTTGAGTATCTAAAGTGGCTCCTAGATAGTTCTGAGTATTAGTTGGCTGAAGATGTGATTTTGGCACATTGATTGTGAACCCTAGTTGATGCAGTAACTGAATAGTTATGGAAGTTTGCTTGAGACATTGTTGGTACGTGTTGGCTTTGATGAGCCAGTCGTCCAAGTATGGGAAGATATGGATGCTTTGTCTTCTTAGATGAGCACCTACTACCGCCAGACACTTTGTGAAGACTCTGGGGGCAGTGGTGACTCCGAATGGGAGTACCTTGAACTGGTAATGTTGACCCGCTAACACAAACCTGAGAAATTTGCGATGAGCAGGGTGGATTGGAATATGAAAGTAGGCATCCTTTAAGTCTAGAGTAGACAAAAAGTCGCCTTTTTGCAAAAGAGGTAGTACTTGTTGAAGTGTTACCATGTGGAAATGGACTGACTGTATGTAAAAATTTTGTTCTCTGAGATCCAATATTGGTCTGAGAGAACCGTCCTTTTTGGGTATTAGGAAGTAAAAGGAGTACACGCCCGACCCTTGGTGTTGTAGCGGTACTGGTTCTATAGCTCCTTTTAGAAGTAGAGACTGTACCTCTTGTTGGAGGAGGTGTAGGTGGTCCTGTGAAAGTTTGTGTGCCTTTGGAGGAATGTTTGGAGGAGTGTTGATGAACTCCAGGCAGTAACCAGAACGGATAACACTTGTCTGTTGTTATTGACTGCCAAGTTGGTAAGAAATGTGACAGTCTTCCCCCAACAGGTGTTAATGGTCGGGAGGAAGTATAGGTAAGTCACTGTTTTGTATTGGAGGGGGAGGTACGTGTGTTTGACCCTCTACCTTTGCCGTTGTTTCCTCTGTAACCCCCTCTGAAGTAATTTTTTGAGTTAGAGGGTTGGTTATTGCCCTTGTAGGTGGATGTAGTCTCTGAGGAAGTACTTTTGGACCCTGCTCGATAGAATGAGCGCCAAAAGGAACCACGGCCTTGTGTTGATTGAAGGGCTCCCATGGATTTGGCCACTTCAGTGTCTTTCTTCATCTTTTCCAGTGAAGAATCTACCACTGGGCCAAAGAGGTGTTCCTTATCAAAGGGTGTGTTTAGTATGGAAGTCTGGACCTCAGGTTTGAACCCAGATATGCGAAGCCAGGCGTGTCTTCGTAACAAGACACTGGTGTTTACTGCTCTGGCAGCTGTCTCAGCAGCATCTAGGGAGCACCTGATTTGATTATTTGAGATAAGTTGTCCCTCTCTCACTAGGTCTTGAGCTCTAGCTCTATGTTCTTGTGGTAGAAATTGGAGTAATTGTTCCATTTCATCCCAGTGAGCACGTTAGTATCTAGCTAACAATGCTTGTGTGTTAGATACGCGCCAGAAGTTTGCTGCCTGAGAGGCCAGCCTTTTCCCAGAAGCATCAAGAAGTTAGATTCTTTATCTGGGGATGGAGCATCTCCTGTAGTTTGGGAGTTGGCCCTTTTTGGACACCACCAATGAGTCCAATGGTAATTGTCCCTTTATGTAGACTGGGTCCGATGGTGCTGACTTATATTTTTGATCTACCCTAGGGGTAAGGATACGTGCCCTGACAGGATCATTAAAAATATCGTCTACATGCCTAATCATCCCTTTGAGCATGGGTAACGTGTGTGATGATTTTTGTGTACTGCTAAGGGTTTCAAAGAGAAAATCCTCTTTGAGAGACTCTTTGTGGAGCTGCACCCCATGGTAATTAGCTGCCCTATCTAGCAATTCAATGTAGCCTACACTGTCGTCCGGTGGAGAGGGCTTGGTGGGGTATAAGTCAGGATCATTGCCTGTGGGCGAGTTAGTGTTGTAGTCGTCCCATGGGTCTGTTGGTATAGGCTGAATATCATCATCATCCCCATCCCCATCATCCTGATTGTCAGGTGTATGTGGTGAATGTTCAGGTGACGTTGGCACAGGTAGAAACTGAGGAGAAGGGGGTGATGGAAGAGTAGGAGGAAGAGTAGGAGGGGAAGGGTTCGTTCAAACAGTTCTCTTCTTCAAGGGAATGTGATATTCCTCTTCTGCATCAGTCCTTCTTTTTAGAGTCACTTTTGTGGTAATATGTCCAGTCTGAGGATTAATAAACAACACCTTCTATTTCGGGTCCGGTTTATCGAGCGGATCGTCGAAACGGTGCTTTTTTGGTGACTTCGGTGCATCAGTCTGTTTCGGCACCGAAGGTTTCGATGCCGACATTTTTGGAGTTGGTGTCTTCAGATCCGAATTATGTTTCGGTGCCGAGTAATGTGGTTCGGAGCCGGACTTTGGCTTCGATCCCGAAGGTTTCGGCTTGGTGCCCGATTTAGAGTGGGCTTTTCGGAGCCGGAAGGCTTTTTTGCAGGCTTTGGTGCCGATCCCGAAGGCGGGGCGTCAGAAGCGTGGTCTCGGGGCCGACCGGGGCCCGAGGGCGCGGGTTGGTCCAGAGCCTTCTTTTTCAGTTGAGATGAATGTCGGGGCGAGGGAGATTCTGTACTTACAGTACGCTGTCCATGCGGGATGTCTTCATCCTGGTCGGAGCTGTACTCGGAAACGGAGATCGGTTCCTGTTCCTCCTCGGCCCTGATAGATTCTGGTCCGAAGAGGTCCGGAATAGAGCTTGTGTGTTGACTCTGCATGTCGCGACGTCGAGCCCGACGGTCGCGAAGCCTGGCATGCGTCGCAGTCCTGTTCTTTGTGCTCAGGAGACAAGCACAGGTTACACACTCCATGTGAGTCGGTGCGCAGGTACTTCGCGTGGCACCAAGGGCAGAATTTGAAGGGAGTTCGTTTCATCGACTGCGGGTCGAACCGACGCGGGTAGGCCCGACGGCCTACCACGAGCTCTCCGTTCGAAAGAGGGTTTTTATAATTAAACACGACACGCGAAGAATGGTATACGCGATCGGAAACAATACCGTCGAGGGTGAGTGTCTTGCGCACCGAGGGAAACCTAAGGAACGGCGTCGAACCAGAGCGCAGCGACTAACATCTGAACCCGATGGCGGAAAAAAACAATCTGAAGATGGAGTCGATGCCCATGCGCACTATCACCGAAAGGAGGAGTCACCTATCTCGTGACTGGAAAGACTTCTTCGAAGAAAAAAAAAAACGTGCAAACATCCGGACCCAACACTAGATGGCGATCTATGCACAGCATGTGATGTACAGCTCACATGCCTCGAACAAGGTATTTTCTATGGAAACAAGATCCTAACTAGGACTATAGATTTATTTATATGATATTAGACACACTAAACCTAATTTTAATGACCTAGCTTCAAAGTAAAATGTTCCATATGTAAAATGACATACTTACCTGTGATGTAGTGACTCCTGGTGTACTTTCCGTGATGCAAGGATTCCCAATGTAAGTCTGTCAAAGTAATGGTAGCATACTAGGTCTGCTTCCGCTGTAGACAACACTGTAGTTCCATTACGGATGAGAGCAACTTTGCAAACCTCAATGTGGTATAGATACTTAACTTAAGCAACCAAAGAGCAGTGGTCATGAAGAGTACCAAGCCTGTTTCTGCTGTTGAAAGCACAGTAGCTCCATCATGGATGAGAGCAACTGTGAAAACCTCAATGTACTCCAGACACTCAAGCAACCCCAGAACAGTGTTCATTAAGCTTTACAGTTAGTATGTAGCTTGGGAGGTATAATATAGTAACTGACTTTGTAAGTCAGGCATTGTAAGTCCACCTGAAGGGTTACCTAGAATGGTAAAGATCCAATGTGGATAAAGTACACAAAGCAAGTACTTCACTGAGCCATTTTACTTACCTACCATTGTACTGGAGTCTCATTTACCCGTGCAACATTTGGCAACGTGCGATTTTAACTTTGCTGGATCTTTACAACTTAAGGAGCCCACAATCATTTCGGCCCATCTTCAGGAAACATACCTACCATCGTACCGGGGTCTCTACCCAGACCATGTTCTCCCCTGTGGACCAGCAAAACTCTTCCTATTCTGTCACACCGCCTTCCCCGTGCCACCTACAGCAAGAACGACCTCAGTCTGCCAGGTTGCTTTTATGTTGTGCCTTCACAATCCCAGCTGTAGGCTTCGTAACCAGTTCTGTGGGTCTGTAAGTGCACATCGGGGTCTCCCACCCTCCATCACCTGCTCTACCCTCCTCCATGTGCTGACCCCCTCCCTCATTCTCAGAATGCCTCTGTGCTGCCATTGCTGGGAAGATCAGTCCTCTGGTGTGTGTTAATGTGCGCTGTGTTCACATGGAAAATCTTGGCACAACTTGTGTATGAACCAGCCTTATGTTTGCTGGAAGAAGGCTCTGAGAGGTCATCGCTGTGCTTCATCCTTCCCAAGTAAACACAATGGAGCCCATGTTTGCAGTGTGCCCTGTGCAGCTTATCAGTCTGATATGTAATTACATTTGTCCTCAGCATAAAGTGCTGGGCCTTCATATTGCCCTGGTTATAAACATGGACTAGTGATTACCCCTCGCAAGTATGTGCTGGTATGTCAGTGAGACCACCCACATTGTTGCCAATATGACACTGTGACCCTCCCTTCAGTGTAGTTAATACCTCACAGGGATCCAGCACCCTTCCTATTCTTATCAATAGGAGTTGTTAATTATCATGTCCATGGTGCTAATATTGGGCAGGGAAATCTCAGTGATTTTAAACCATATTTGTGTCGATGTAACTTAATATAAGCCGTGAGTCTAACCAGTCATTATATTAGAACCAATCTGATGCAGATACCCTGTGCACTCTAGCCAACTCACAGATGTGCAAAAAGGCGTAAAGATTTGTTGCAAGGAAAATCCGACTTTCTAAACTGAGACAGCATGAACCCTCTTTCATCTGCAGGAAGAATCCACTTCACTGCACATTAATGTGTGCCAAGATTATACAACAACTCTATTAATATTTGTGCTGTGTCAGCACTACAAATTCACCCCTTTATACCTGATTCAAGATTTCAGTGATTCTCTTTCTGTCAGTTCCAAAACTGCACAAGGACTCCTTTACTTTCTGTTCCAATACCTTACTGTTATCGTCTTATCTGTGACAAGATTGTACAGTCAACTCCCTAGGCAACGGTGCCACAGCTGCATAGTGACTCCCCTTCATTGCTGTGGCACAGGAAACTTGCATTTGTGTGAATATTGCTCTTTGGCATCCTTTATATTTTAGCCACAATCACACAGCGCTCCTTTTTGGTACGTGCCAAGCCACAAGTGCACAATTGTCCTCTTTGTTTCCCTCTCAGTCATACAGTTGCCTCTTAAGTATCTGTGTCAAGATCATACACAGATCACTTAATATTTGTGAAAGAGAGAAAATTACTCTATTATAAATACATTGCCCCATTAGCATACAGTATGTTTCCCAAGATTGCCAAGTGAGTACGTTTGTAGCTTTGCTCAGATCATACAGCATCCTTTAGTAGCTGTTCTGAAGTTGCAATGTAAATCTGTAGTATTTGTTCTAATATTGCTCTTGGATTCCTTTAATATATGCCTCAAGATCGTACAGAAATCACCATATTTTCTGTGCCATATAATACAGTTACCCTTTTAGGCCATGACTGGGAGTGCCCTGGTATTTTACAATTATTGTGAAAACGCCTATTTATGCAGAAGTCTACCACAAAAAATCGACCTTAACTATCACAATATTGTGATGGTGAATTTAGGCAAGCTATGTCATTATTCATACTGTTGAGGTGAAAATGGCTTAGACAACTGACCCATGTTATGCTCTAGTGCTTTTAGTGGCTTACGATATTCCTAAAGGTTAATATCCTCAACATTTAAAATGACATCATAGGTTGTTTCCTTTATTCACTCGGATGCTTACGAGAATGGGTACTTGATGTGAATAGCAGTGAGTCCGCCATCGGGGTGATCCATATTACCTACACTTGTAAGTTTCAGTGTCTCGCTACACTAATCACTTGCTAAAAGCAGTGCAACATTTCCACCCCAACTGGCTACAGTAAGAAATCAACACCCTATATCAGTATCAAAGAGGACCCCATTACATGTATGCAAGTTGTACTTGCATCGCATTTGTATTGCATCCCTCCTCTTGTACAGCGCTCCATTGCTTTACAACTAGTTCTTTTTTTTCCAACACCCAAAAACACAGATCTGGAGCTTAGCTCCGACCTATTTGTTTTTTTTCGTCACCTCAAAGGCAAAGCCATCCACACAGTTCCACACCACACAATTCAACTCCACACATTTCCAATCCACACCACAGAATTCCACAAAATTCAACTGCACACCACATAATTAAACTCCACTACATACCAGTCAACAACACAAAATACCATTCCACATAATTACACTGCATAACACACAATCCCACTCCATATAATTCCAGTACACTCAATACCACATAATTACTATCCACATTATTCCACTACACACCATGCTACATAATTCCACTACACAAATCCACTCCACACAATTCCACAACTAACAATTCCAATCCAAACCACATAATTCCACTACACACCACATACATACACTCCATAACACATTGGTAAAAGACATTGTCATTGACCTCGTAAACGGCTCTAACTCAAGCAAATGCAAGACCTATTGCTTCATCCTCTCCCTTTCCTCTCTTCTTTCTGTACCCAGTCTTCTTTTGCACGCTCGCCGTTTTCTCTTTCTTCTCATCGCCAAGTTTATGCCTCTTTCTTTCTCTCTTCCAACCCGCTCTCCTCTCTCCCTCTCTATTTAATTACACAAATTTCGTCTAACCCGCCTTTTTTGTATCTTGCTTTTCAGAAAGCTTGTATACATTAAGACTCTTTAAAGTGAAATGCAAGCTAGTCCCCTCTTAATTGGGAACACATTAATTCAGAATTAATAAACTTCCAGACTTATGGCTGCAGGCTATAAAACAATAACCAAAAAAAAACGTAGGGAATGGACCCATTCCTTTACAGTGCTGTTCCATAGGTTGGCTCACGCTTGCTAAATATATTTGTGAATTCAAAATCAATTCAGTTATTATTTTAGAATTGTTTTGGGGTTCATGTGGCTTATTTTAACACTCCACCAGGTTCCATTTCTTCAGGTGCTGCATGGCTAAACACTTATAAGGTCCCAAAGGTGAGATCTATTGGCTATGCCAAGGCTTGTTCATTACTGTCTATGTGGTTACAAATGTAAAAAAGCTGAGTAGTCTGAAATCCAAAGCAGAATCTCTGGCAAATGTTCGGAGATCCCTACTGCAACAGAGCTTAATAAAGGATATTGGAGATTCCTGATGACTGACTCCTACTTTATTAGAAGACCTTTTAAATTCAGCTTTGAAAATTGGGGGGCTGTACAGGTATGAATAGGGGCCACTCTAGTCGGTGAAGGGGCTGGCTTGGACCCCTACATATACCAAAGTGCCCACCTCACCAACGGGACTGGTTTCCTGAGAGTCGCATCTGTGGGGGACCAGCTGTGAGACCCTGACACAAGGTGAGTGACTTATACTTCATCCCAAAGAACTATTGAGAGGTCAGTCATAGGGTTGCATCCAGGATAAAGGAGAAAGAGAGGCACTGAGATAAAGGGAACAAAGGTGATTGGCTTCTCCGAAGAAGCTGTTTCTTCCTCAGATCAGGAGGCTGGTTCCTCCACAATAGGATATTTGAAGTTCCCATGTTTATTAGAATTTTTGGGTTTCCCAAGGATAACTTTCGAAAATCGGTTAGGCATTTAGTAAATGTAATTGGTTAGACCAGAGTCAGCCTTCGCCAGCCAAAGGGTCTCCAGCCCTTGAAATGATGACAAAGGTTTTGTATATCGACAGGATTATTTTTAACTTAATGGCATGAGTATGCTAAGGATAATATTTATTAGAAATTTTCCTTTGAAGGAACTTTCGATTTAGCGGAATTACAGTATTTGAGACACGGTATGATGAAGAGACAGGAAAAAGAAGATTAGATTAGCACAGTTTGAATGTTTGAACAAATGGGAGACGTATGCCCGGCAATTGAAGTGTGCAAAACATGTGAAAGGAATCGTATGTTTTATAATGAAACAGGAGTTACAGGAATTTAGAGAGGCTAAGAGCTTGCAGAAGAGTATGGAATACTGGTGTTAGGTTGCGTTGGCAGAAAGTAAGGCTTTTGCGGCACAGCCCTCAGCACCACAGCAGGAGAGGGGGAAACACATCCAATAATAGAGGGACTTTTTGATAGAGGGTCTCCTCCCTACAGCGAGATTAAGGCAAGTGATGATGGAACTGAGAATGTCGTCAAAGGGAAGAAGAGGACCAGGAAAAAGAAGAGTAGCACAAGCGTAACAGTGACATCTAAAGATAATAAAAGGTGGAAAGAGTTAGCCCAACAATTGCTTTAAAGTGGAGATGAGACAGTACTAGTTACATTGGAGCAAAGATCGATGAATGGGGTTGCGTGTGAGATCAGAGATTTGGGATGGTGAGCATATACCAATGCTGTTTACTTTGCCCAACAACATCCCAGTAACAAGGAACAACTAGTAGACTCTGGGGACACTGAATTCTCAAATGACTATGAGGAGCTAGGTAAAGAAGGATGGGATAGGGAAGAAGTTAAACAGTGGCCAGATGACATATGTCCAAGAAAACAATAATGGAAGGATCACGCAGACAAATGGGAGCAAGAGATAAAGGAGAGTAAAAGACAACAAAAGGAAGATAGATTGAGGATACAAAAACAGGCACCTACTACAGATCAGACGGCCACAGAAAACTCACTGTCTCGGGTGGGTTTCTAAAGATACACCGAGTCAATAGATAGCTCCAGAGACTGACACACCCTTAGTAAGAGTTACCCTATGAGGGAAGTCCCAGGAATGACAACTGAGAAATACCCCATGGACCAAGAGGACTCTATACACCTTTACCAAAGTTTACGCAATTTGCGAGAGAGCCCAGATGCATGGTATTCGAGGGTGGAGCAGATACAAAAATTTGGCAACCTGACCTGGAAAGATCTTGACATCACATTTTCCATAATAGCCGCAATAGATATGTGGGCTAAGGTTAAAATTGACCAGAAATTGCAGTGAGTTATATTTCAATAGGGTAACCCGTAAGACCACTGGACTCGGGTAAAGAGCAGTACAAAAAGAGAGCGTCACAGTGGAAATGAGTCTAACAACATACATATAAGCATTGATCATATATAACTAAATTAAAGTCATACACCACCTTAGAATACGGCCAAAAATGGCTACAAATTTTATTTTGTCAGATTTAGGAGCAAATCCAAAGGTAAAACACAGTCTGTAAAACAGTATCAATATCAATTGAACAATTGAAAAGGTGCATTAGCAAGGGATAATAGTGCGTGAAGGGTTAGTGAAAGTGATAAACAAAAGGGAAAGGTAGTGAGCATATATACATCAAAAGATAGTTCGTTTGTGTACGGCCCGACCTTTCTTGGCGCCCACGTACCCAACAAAGAGCTGGTCATCCACCTGGAACTATCTGGTGCGATCCAAATAACAGGAAAGCGCACGTTTTGGGTCCAGACGGTGGAGCCTCTCTTTCTCCTTCGAAGGATGCGGAGGCAGGAAAGAAGGTGGGCAAAGTGATGGTCTGCCTGATGTGAAAGGCAGTGACTACCTTAGGCAGGAAGGATGGACGAGTCCTGAGGACAACTTTGTCCGGATGCACAGATAGAAAAGGAGGCTTAGAAGAAAGCGCCTGGAGCTCACTCACCCGTCTGGCAGAGGTGATGGCCACCAGGAATGCAGTTTTGAGAGTTAAGAGCCTCAGAGGACAGTTATGAAGCGGCTCAAAGGGAGCGCACATTAAATAAGTTAAAACTAGGTTCAAGTCCCACTGAGGCATAACAAAAGGAATAGGAGGAAAGAGATGAGTTATGCCTTTCAAGAAACGATTTACCACCGGGGACTTGAAAAGGGAAGGCTGATCTGGGAGCCGAAGGAAGGCAGAAATGGCAGAGAGGTAGCCCTTGATAGTGCCCAGGGCAGAGCCCTGCTGGGCCAAAGAAAGAAGGAACAGAAGAACCTCAGAAAGAGGGGCAGAGAGGGGATCCACAGACTTTGCTGTGCACCATGCCACAAATTTGTTCCACCGGCATGCGTATACCGTCTTAGTGGAGGGACACCTGGCTGCCAGAATTACATCGCAGACTTCGGGAGGCAGGTCGAATGACGTCAACTGCCGCCGCTCAATCTCCACGCAAGGAGGTGGAGGCTGGACAGTTTCGGGTGGAGGACCGTACCCTGTTGCTGCGACAGAAGATCCTCCCGAAGAGGCAGACTGGTCGGAGGATCGATGGCCATGTTGAGCAGCTCGGGATACCAGACTCTCCGTGCCCAATCCGGAGCCACAAGAATGACTTGGGCCCGGTCGCGCCTGATCTTCTTCAGCACTCTGGGCAGAAGTGGTATAGGCGGAAAGGCGTACAACAGACCGCAACTCCACTCGCGATGAAAAGCGTCGCTTAGCGAGTGCCGCCTTGGAAATTCCAACGCGCAGAATTGCTGACATTGCGCGTTCTCTTCGGTGGCGAATAGATCTAACCAAGGCTCTCCCCATTGTTGAAAGAGACCTTGCACCACCTCCGAGTGAAGACGCCATTCGTGATCCATCATGCACCTGCGGCTGAGTTCGTCCGCCCTGGCGTTCAGTGAACCTGCCAGGTGTTGAACCACCAGGGATATGCCCTGATGTTCCAGCCATGTCCAGAGGCGGAGGGCCTCCTGACATAGGGTCCACGACCCCACCCAGCCCTGTTTGTTGCAGCACCACATGGCGGTGGTGTTGTCCGTGAACACCTGCACTACTCTTTCCCGGACAGAGGGAAGGAATGCTTTGAGTGCAAGACGAATCGCCCGAAGCTCCAGAAGGTTGATGTGGAGCCCGGACTCCGCCTGAGACCAGAGGCCTCTGATCTCCACCTCTGCCATGTGGCCGCCCCATCCCAAAAGGGATGCGTCTGTCACCACTGTGTGTTCTGGTTGGGGAAGGGAGAGGGATCTGCCGTTGACCCAATCCTGGTTCGTGAGCCACCACTGCAATTGGCGTGCAGTGCCCTCCGAGACCTGGACGCAAATCGGACAGATTCCCCTGATGCTGCGCCCACTGGAACTTCAGGTCGCACTGCAGAGCCCGCATATGCCACCTGGCATGATCGACCAGCAGGATGCAGGAGACCATGAGGCCCAGTAGCCTCAGGGTCATTCTCACTGAAACCCGGGATAGAGGCTGAAAGATCGGAATCATAGCCTGAAAATCCCGGACTCGCTGTTCGGGAGGATAGACCCGAAACCGCGTTGTGTCCAGAACCGCCCCGATGAAGAGGAGCTTCTGAGAGGGAATCAGGTGTGACTTCGGCACATTGATGGAGAACCCCAGTGAATGCAGGAGGTCGGCCGTAATCTGGAGGTGGGAGATGACTGCCTGGGGCGAGCCCGCCTTCAACAGCCAGTCGTCGAGATAGGGGAAGACTGAAACCCATGATCTGCGCAGATGCACTGCGACCACCGCCATCACTTTCGTCAACACCCGAGGGGCGCTGGTAAGGCCAAAGGGGAGCACGGTAAACTGAAAATGCTCCTGGCCTACCGTGAACCACAGGTAACGCCGGTGGGTCAGCAGGACGGGGAAGTGAAAATAAGCGTCCTGCAAGTCGAACGCTACCATCCAGTCTTCCGGGTCGAGGGCAGACAAGACCTGAGCGAGCGTCAACATCTTGAACTTCTCCTTCCGGAGGAAGCGGTTGACGTTCCTGAGATCCAAGATAGGAAGCAGGCCATTGTCCTTCTTGGGGACCAGAAAGTAGTGGGAATAACAACCACGACCTACTTCTGATACAGGAACGCGCTCGATGGCTCCCTTGGCCAGAAGAGCCGTAACTTCCTGCTGGAGAAGGGCCAGGTGATCCTCCGACATGCGGAGGTATTGCGGTGGCATGGCTGGAGGGGTAGCCTCGAAGGGGAGGGAGTAGCCCCTTCGGACGATTTGCAAAACCCACCTGTCCGACGTGATGGTGCGCCAGTGGGGGAGGTGATGGCGAATCCTGCCACCCACTGGCGTTTGAAGGGCCTGAAAAGTCGGACTAGGAAGGTTTGGAGGCTGCTGCAGAGGGGGGGTTGGTGGACTGGCCCGCCCGCTGGCCCCCGGAACCACGACGGTTGTTCCCACGTCCCCAGCCACGCGAAGGTTGGGTAACTTGCTGCGGCCTGTGGCTCTGGGCGGGACATAGCGGGGCACCCCTTCCGTAGCCACGAAAGGGGCGAAAAGCAGACAGCGCAGGGCGGTTGGAGAGGCCCAAGGACTTGGCCGTAGCCCGTGAGTCCTTGAAACGCTCTAGAGCATGGTCTGCTTTGTCGCCAAAAAGGCGACAGCCATCAAAGGGCATGTCCATCAAGGTATTCTGGACATCCCCCGAAAAGCCAGTCGATCTCATCCAGGCGTAGCGGCGAAGTGCTACAGACGTTGAAATGGTCCTGCCCAGAGAGTCGGCGGTGTCCAGCCCACAACGGTAAACTTTGCTGCATCCCTCCCGGCGGCGACAGCCTGGGAGAGCACTGCCCGGGCCTCCTCCGGACACTGAGGCAGCACCTGCGCAACCGTATCCCACACAGAGTGGGAATAACGGCCCAAGAGACATGCAGTGTTTACCGACCGCAGTCCTAAGCTGGAGGAAGAGAAAATTTTCTTTCCAAAATGGTCCAGCTTCTTGGATTCCCTTTCCGGGGGAGCGGTAGGGAATGCGCTCTTGGATGTGGAGGCTTGTACCACCAAGCTCTCCGGGGTGGGGTGTTGGGAGAGGAAAGTGGGGTCGCCCGGAGCCGGGCGGTGGCATCGGGCAATCATCCTGTCCACGGGAGCCCCTGTGTTGGGCCTGGACCACGTGCCCAAAAGGATGTCGGTGAGGGCCTCATTAAACGGCAGCAAGGGCTCCGAAGAGCTCGCAGCCGGTTGAAGCACCTCTGTCAGGAGGTTAGTCCTGACCGCCACCGTAGGAAGCTCGAGGTTGAGAGCCTCGGCCGCTCTACGCAACACCACTGCGTACGATGCTCCCTCCTCCGTAGCCACGGTAGGAGGAGACAACATGCCAAGGTCAGGGGAGGTGTCGAGACCACTGGCATCCCCCAGTTCCTCTCGCCAGTCCTGTTCATCTAACTGGTCGGTCAGAGGGTCACCTGATCCCTCCCATTCCTCCTCCTCATCCTCTGGGTGCCATTCTGGTCGAAAAGGGACCCCAGGAGTGAACAGGGGCATAAAAACCCCACTTGGTGCCGGATCCGGCGTCAGGCGATGCCGGTCCGACTCCGGGTTCATGTTGGGATGGAGGCCGGGGTCGGTGCCGGCCGGGGGGCCGACCGCGTCGAATGCGGTATTGGTGCCGGAGGAAGCGGCGCCGGTGGAGGTGTAATCAGGTCAACCGGTGGAGGTGTAATCAGGTCAACCGGCGCCGATCCGGATCCAGGCCTGGATCCAAGGGGGGCCTGCAGCGCCGGGGCCGGAGCCGCCGGCAGAGAAGGCCTAGGCCCCCCAACCGAATCCGCGGGGCCCGAAGGCGCGGCGGGGGGTTCGGGCCACCCAAAGATGGCATGCATCGCCTCGTAGAACGTACGAAGCTGGGCGGGAGTCGCTCCGGCTCCCAGGAAGGGAGGGAAACCCGGAGTCGACTCTTCGGGGTCCGCGCGCGGAGCCGCGGGAGGGGCACCAACCGCATCCCTCGTCGGGTCGGCCGACTGACGAGAAGTCGAAGAGCGACGATGCTTCTTCGACTTCTTCTTATGCTT
This sequence comes from Calotriton arnoldi, assembly GCA_963921515.1. Classification (NCBI taxonomy): domain Eukaryota; kingdom Metazoa; phylum Chordata; class Amphibia; order Caudata; family Salamandridae; genus Calotriton; species Calotriton arnoldi. The sequence goes on along the minus strand of CAWUFW010022034.1, from coordinate 33,235 downwards.
CGACTTACCCGACCCCGAGTGCGAAGACTTCGATGACTTGGACGAATGGTGGTGGCTCCTCGACCTCCCACGCGACCGGGACCTCGAACGGCGCGGAGCCAACTGCCGGCGCTCAAGCAGCTTTCGGGACCGCTCCCGCAAAGCCTTCGGCGCCATCGACCGGCAGACGGAGCACGACTTGGGGTCGTGGTCGCGCTCCAGGCAAAAGAGGCACACGCGGTGCAGATCCGTTACCGACATCAGCCGGTTACAGGAACCGCATGCCGTGAAGCCGGGCATCCCTCGTGCACCACGAGTCGAAGACTCGAAAAAGAAGTCGACAAAAGTCGAGAAAAAAGTCAGTCAAAAAGTGACTGGAGGTACCGCTCTTCCAGGATCTGCGCTGGCTGGCGCGGAAAAAGAAAGAACTGACGTCAGCGCGCGAGGGCGGCGTCTAAGTAGCTGCAGCGACGTCATCCCGGGGACACGACGCCGACGACGAACGCGGAGCCGACCGACGCCACCTTCCGACGCGTAGAGGTACTGCTGACGAAAAAACTTTCCGGATCCAGTCTGACGCCTGGGGGTAATTCTAAGGTAAGGAATCTATAACTAACGTGTTTCTTTCAGATTAATGAGACAATTGATGCTTTGAAAGAAATAACATTAGAACTAGAAAGCATGCCTATAATCCAAGAACAAAACGGATATGCCCTAGATTTTATTCAGGCTCAAAAGGAGAGAACATGTGCCTTGATTGGAGATAAGTGTGTTATGGGAGTAAGGAATGGGGAAAGGAATATCACAGCAGCAATAGAGGAAATAACCAACAACCTCAAAGGTCTGATGGATGGAAATTGGAATTTGAAATGTCAGTTGGGTTACGTGCTGCAATGCTTCAATTGCAGAACATTCATTTTATGGTTCAAAGACCTTCAAAGTGTCATGTGGTTTGTGGCCTCCTGGTCTGCCTTGCTACGTTGGCTTAGGCCTCCTGGCTGCCATGATGCTTTTTTGCGCACGTTACTTTGTGCCTTTGTTTTTCCAGCCTCTGCATCTGCCCGGCTATTTTAGAACTGTCTGCATTTCTGTCTTTCACCTTTTCTCCTGCTCCCTTTGGGTTAAGTCTGCACAACATGTACAAGGTCGAAAAACAACGTCCCTTGTTCTTGCTGATCTGGCCAGTCCCTCGCACTTAGACATAACACTAAGTACAGCTGCACTGGAGAAATTCGTGTGCTTTTAATATTGTGATTTCACGGTTAGAGGCACTTGGAGAAAAACCTTTCCAGAGAGAAGAGCTGTGCTTGTCGGATGATGTAAACCTTGCATCTAGATATGGAGGTTCGCCTGACAATGCCCAGAGGTCTTCTGTTTTTATAATAAAATAGCTACTAGCACGGGGAGGCTGGAATGGTCATTTAGCCCTATATCCACTGCTTTATGAAATGCTTTCCCCGTTTGTATTCTATGGAATTGTAACTATGCTGATTATATTATCCTTATGCATTATGCTGATAGTACTGACACGTGTACTGTATCTTAGAGCACGGTAGTTGAAATAAATATTTTGAACTATACAGTGTCTCTTATTACCCACGTTGTGGACAGGTATGAGTGAGTTATGAAAGGGTGTTCTTGCTCCCGCGAGGAGAGAGAGAGAGAGAGAGAGAGAGAGAGAGAGAGAGAGAGAGAGAGAGAGAGAGAGAGAGAGAGAGAGAGAGACCGTGTTCTGGGTTGTCTAATCATTGGTAGCATCGCTGCTCATGAGACGCTAAGGCTAGTCGGATTGGGATTGTGGGTACTAAGGGTTATGGTTGGCTCACCACTATACTCCGAGGTCCTATTATCCTGTGCATAGCTCTGTGTATGTGCAGAATCCCTACAACATGGCGCAACCAACGAGTGGGGCTGCTTATCTGCGAGACGCTTGAGTAGTACTTGTGCTTGCCCACAACCCCCTTCGCTGTCGAATATTGTTAGCCTTAAATGGCTGTCCAAATTGCGGCACATAGCCGCGCAGCGATCCGGGCTCACTTGACAGTGTATGGAGTGCCTGACGCGGGTGTTGATCTGATCTTTGTGGTGCAAGCGGATCCCGCATACCACTTTGAGGTGTTTTACTCTTGGGTCACCTTTCCGGCGGTGGATGGGACTGATAATTTGTTCCATGAATATACAGCCACCGCTGTTCCTAATCTCTATAGACTGTATAGGAATCTTGAAGTACCGCTCACGGCTTGGCAACACCGTGTTTGGTTTGATGGCGCCCTCCCCCAACCGGTTACCGCAGTTCGTTTCGGCCCCTTATCGATTGAAGGGGCCACTTGGCCTGTTTTGGCCGGGTACATCCCACATCCGTGTTATATGACGGTGGCAGTCAGTGAACTGCGTAATTTGCATTCGTCTTTGATACGTGTGCATAGAGCTTTAGTACAGTTTGTTACAGGCAACATCCAGGGAGCCCCGCCTGGAGTTGCAGCCCATCCAGCTGGAGCAGGCGGTGTAACCATAAGTCCCGTCATGGTTAATTCGGTGATGGGCAAGCGCCCACAAAATAAGGATGATTTTCCTTATTGGCTTGCAGAAAAATTTGACCAGCTGGAGGCAGTTTTTCCAAACACTTCTCCTGTGTAAAAACACAGGATTTTGATGATTAGTTTGCCAAAAGACTTGATCCCCGAGTTGGCAGAATGCAACAACTGGGGTAAGGTATTCGCAGCAGTATATGCGAAGTGTTTCGGCACTCCTTCCATGACGGTTCTCCCCTCTGTAATTAAACGAGTGCAGGATGAGCATGGCCCTGAAGCGGCTGTGGAATTAGGGATGAGACTGGTGGGAGTGTTCGACGTAGTAGCTGACTTGATCCTTGCAAATGTCAAGGGCGATGCCGTTAACTTTCAAGTAGCTAATGCTTTGGCTTTGATCCCAGAACCGGACAAGCTGCGCGAATTACCGAAAATTATTGCACAGGCTTACAAAACAATTGGCCGAAATAGCCTGGGAGTCAAGCCTTTTGCTAAACCGCAAACACAATCGCAACAACAACCAAAAACTCAATCTGAGAAAGATGAGAAACCGTTCTTCACTAAAAAGAGCTGGAGGTTGAAAAAACAGGGTAAGCAACAGAAGAAGCCGGGGTCGCAAGGCGCATCCCCAGTTTCCGTCTCTTCTGAACGCACTTATGATTTGCGCGATAGGGCGAGAATTAAATCTCCAGAGAGATTTCAAGTCCCTGATTCGTGTTCTCCTCGTTCTTCACAGGCACCAACTACGTCCCAGGCTGGTGGAGGAGAACGCCAGGATAGAGGCAGGGGTCGAGAGGCTCCACAGGGACGAGACCAACCACGACAACAAGTCCGAGGGAAATCAGAAGAATTTCAACGTTCTCGCCAACAGTTTCAGAAGAAAAAAGTTGCAGCTGTAACAGCGAGGTATACCACAGACGGTGAGAACGAGACTCCTGAATTGGACGTGTGCAGTGACGCTCCTAGACAGCGCCGCAGAAGTTACCATAGTGCGGGAGGCGCTACGTCCTCATGTGGAGGCGACAGCAACTGAAACATTCATTACTGTCGAGACAGCAGACACCAGAGTGGCACCCCCTGACAGACTATATAATATTGTCATTCAAATTGAAGGTGACATTCAGCGTGTTATTAAAGGGATTTTTTGGGAGAATCTGACCTCTTCTTATAATATTCTGTTAGCAGCGGCGGATTGGCCGCCCCCATTCGTACTTGCTGCGCGTAAAGGGGAGGAGGTAATCCTTCCGAGCTTTTCTCGTCATGTCCCCAAGGACAAAGCGGAGGCTCTCGCAGCTGAGTGGGCTGTGTCCCTGGCTCCAGCGTTATAACGCAACCACGAGGGCTGGGATGAAGACTCTCCCCCCCACGATATTCCTTTGCGGTCGCTGCCTCAGCCACAACCCCAATATCCCATCAAACGGGAAGCTAAAGGTCCCGTTTCCGAAATTCTGACAGTTAGAATATCAAGGAGTGATTGAAACATGCGTGTCACCCATGAATAATCCCCTTTTCGCGGTTTCTAAAACCGATGGATCGTACCACTTAGTTTTGGATTACCGACATTTGAACTCTCATTGTCTGACCTTTGCGGTGCAAAACACACACAGTTCTGCGCTTGTAGACAGTCTTGTTCGTAAAAAATATAAAACTACACTTGACCTATCCAATGGATTCTACATGCACAACTTGGCCCCGGAGAGTAGCCAATGGAGCGCTTTTACCTCCGGTAGTAAACAATTCAAATTCTGGCGTTTACCTATGGGCTACAGGAACAGTCCAGGCGTATTCGCTGCCTGTGTTGTCTCTTTGTTAGACGGCATAGACCCAGATGCATGTTCGTACGTCGATGAAATCTATCTGACAGACGACGAATTATACCTGCATCTTTTCCGAGTGGACCGCATTATTCTAGAATTTGCGGTTTTAGGTTACAAGTTTAACTTTGCCAAATCTCACATTGCTGAATTTACCGTTTTGTTTTTGGGCTATGAACTCAACAATGAAGGTAAGGGCTTAGCCCCCATTTCCTGGAGAAATGTGCACTTTTGTGCCCTCCAACCACTCTGAAGAAACTTCAGTCTTTACTGGGTTTTCTAAACTTCGGGCGTACTTACATTCCCGAATATGCCCAGCGTATCAAGCCACTGTATGCCTTGATACAACCTAACTTTTCGAAGTCATGCTGGCTTCCGGAGCATTCCTCCATACTGCAGTCTTTGCAGACAGACCTACTTGAATCTAAATTCCTGTTGACGCGTGATAACCACACAAACCTGGTGATTAGAATAATTCCAGGGGCAGTGGGTTTCACGTACTTAACCTTTAATGAAGGTGACACAGTACCGATCGCATACAAGTCACATCTTTACACTTCCGCAGAAATGCGCTTTTCATCTGTGGAGAAAGTTTTGACTGCAGTGCAAATGGCGATTCTAAAGGAACGCGCACTGGCACAGGGAAAACGCATTCTGGTGGTAACACCATATCCTGCCTTAGAGGCAGTGACGAAAGCAAGTGTTCCGAACTCTAAAGCTTTGCACCCCCGTTGGATACAATGGGCAACATCTTTGACGTCTCCGGATGTCACTTTTATCTTTGATTCTTCTCTACAGACTCAGGAGTTTTTGCAGTATGAATTTGTTCATCCTCCTCCTCTGTCCTTACTGCCGCTTGAGGAATACGAATGTATTATCTATACCGATGGTTCGGCACAACCGGCCACGGGTTCCAAGCATGCTTATTCAGCAGCGTGTGCTATTGTTGCAGGTACCATGGTGAACGGTAAGTTCAAATCAACTGTAGTGCACACCCAGGCACTAGGAGACAGTACTGCACAATTGGCCGAGCTGCGCGCATTGGTGCTCGCACTTGAGTTCGCTAATCCGGATGTGACCACTCTTATTGTGTGCGATTCTTACTACTGTGTACAGTCTTACAATGACAATCTGTTCTTTTGGTCGCAAAACGACTACAGAGACGCCAAAGGTAGCACAATTAAGCATAAAATGCTTTGGGTTCGAGTGGCGGATTTGAAACAACGTCTGCCACTCACACAGGTGATTCACACTCTTGGCCACCAGCGTGTGGGCGCACACGCTGTCGGTAACGGTTTGGCAGACGAAGCTGCCAAATCAGCAGTAGCCACGTGCTCAGTCGCAGCAGTTACAAGATCCATGACTAAAATAGATAATGATATTTTGGCAGCTATTGCTGCAACAAAGGAAGGTGCTAATTACCCTAGGGGTTTCCCTTCCAAATACTCTTATCAGTTAGGTCCCGAACAGGCTCCTTACGTAAAAATTCCAGACGTTGGTGATCGGCTGATTCCCAACGCGGACCGCAGACTTTCCTTGATAACGGCCGCACACGAAGGCATGGCTTCGGCACATGCTGGCGTGTCTGCGACGGTTTCCATCTTACAGCAGCGTTATTGGTGGCGTGGTTTATACAAACAAACCCGTACTTATGTGCTTTCTTGTGACGTTTGTCAGCAGATTAAGCCTTCCACAGTTACACGGCCACCACAGACCCCGCTCTGCATTTCGAACAGACCTTTTGGGTGTGTTTACCTGGATCACTGCGGTCCATTTTCTTCTGACACTGCATATAAATACATCTTAGTTGCAGTGGATTCATGCACACGTTTCATCTGGGTTTGGCCAGAACGGAGTGCTGACGCTCGAAATGTCATAAGGGATTTGCGTGTCTTTGTGGGAATTTTCGCCTGTGGCACCTTCCATTCTGACCAAGGTCCGGCGTTCGCCTCTAAGGCTTACAAGGACGCAATGGGTTCACTGGGGGTGCGGGTGAACCCATATCGGCCTCAGGGCAATTCGATTGTTGAACGAATGAACCGTGACTTAAAGCAATCCTTGACAGCTAGATTCTTAGGTACTGGCAGAAACTGGCTGGCCCACTTGTATACCGTACAACGTGCACTTAATAATCTCCCTAGAAGACCTCTGGGTGGGCGGACCCCATACGCAATGCTCTTTGGCATACGAATGTTTGTGCCCGACCTTGATGGTCTAGACATGGCGGCGCACTCCGCCATGTTTGATGTAGATAACCATTCTACTATGTTACAGGACTTACAAGAAGCCCGAGACAAACTTGCAATCGAACATTTACCTTCAGCCACAGACGCTGCGCTGCAGATTCCGGTTGCCGGCTGGCTTCAGAAGATTGGAGATCTGGTTCGAGAGAAGGTGGAGAACAAAAAAAGAATTCGGCCCCTCTTATCGTGCACCAGTTCCAGTCCTTGGCTTGAAGGGAACTCGTACAGTCATCTTACCACCGCTTCCTGGTCGCAAAGAGAACAGATACATCTCAGTGGAAAATGTCAAGCTACAACATCTGGCCTATCCTGAATAGTGTTACACCAGCGGTCTCTTGTCCAGTCATTTCCCGGACAAATGTTTGTGGCCCTCCTGCCCGAACGGTCACTGATGTTGCTATCGAGATGGTAGATTTGCCTGATTGCTTACTCGACGACCCGGACTCCCCCTGCAACGAGGAGACTGAGTATACCTACCCCGCCAACGAGTCGGTGGCTCACTTACCAACAACGCCACTGAGCCCAACACGTTATTCCTTTGACTCGGATTCCACCTCATCACGTGTCCCGTCCAAATTCAGTATTTTTGTATCCTGGTTCAGAGACAATTTTTTGATTCCCCCCTGGACATACATCTGGTTGGTACTATTCCTGATTTTTCTGTTCATGTCCATTGGCTTTGTCACAGTGTTTTTTCTACTCATCAATGGTCACTATTTACCAGAACGCTCTGCAGTGAACTGTGTCGCTGGAACTTTGGCTCCACATTCTTCGTCTCACGTCATGAAGCGTGACCACACGTTTGTGAACATTTCAGCTTTTCCAGTCGCTGATGGCATAGTATGGGATGCTGTAAATTTCCAAATTCATGGACCAACCGAGATTGTTAATGTACCAAATGTCCTCCGTGTTTCAATGGGTGATGTCGTTAAAAGTAATATTCATTCTGACGATTGGGATGTGCATGCAGTTGAATCATTATTTACTGATTTGAAATATTATGCTGCTTTTAATGCTGAAGATTTGTACATGAATTCTGCAAGTTATGCCGATTTGTATTGTTACCAGCATTGGGGCAACCACTTTGTCCATAAACCAAGTGCACTGCGTGGTCCTTTTAACTACACCCAATGGGAGCATTGTCCAACCCCTTTGCCGGGTAGCTCCCAGACTCTTAGAAATAAATTTACTTACTTTACAGACTTTAATAGATCGAACCCTGGGTCCTATTATTTTAAATTATTCCTGCCTTTTAATTTAACTGACAAACAGCAGTTCATGTCCATGAAAGACGCAGCATACACTCTGTTACATATCGAGAGAATAGACCCCTTACCATTCTCTGTGGCAGAATTGGATTCTGCCGTGTGGCTAGTGCATGGGGTTATCGCTTTGCCCTTTTCTTTATTTGAATTTAGTTCCTGCATGAAACATTATCCTGTGGGCCGTTTCCAGCCCTTGGGCAGTGCCTTCCTGCATGAACTTTGGGCCCTGCCTTTCATGTATAAATGCCTGAGGGACGGGAAGGAAGTTTTTCTCACAGGAGAGTCATGCGATTCTGCTGTGGGTCATTCCCTTATTTGCAAGAACATTAAATTGCACGGAGCCTGTAACGTTTCGGCTCCGAATCTTGCTTGTGTTTTGAAGGGCATTCCTGCTCCTGCTATTTCTCCTACTTTCACTGTACTTGCAAATGGTAGCTATCTGCTTCTGAATAATCAAGACTGCTGTGGCATGCTGGCCGGCTTACCCTATATTGTTACTGTTTCACACAGGGTTGTCTGCTGCAAACAATTGCTTTTTCCTCCCCCGCACGACATCATAGATAGTTCCATTTGGCCTTCCATTCCTACTTTGAAGGCGGATTTCAATAAATTGAGCAGAATAAAGGCACCATTATTGAACCAGGAGGTTATGCTCACATCCGCCTGGGAGACATTCATTCTCCAGGTGGCGAGTACCCACACTGAAATACAGGCCCTTTTGAACACTAAACTCCCACAACATTTCGGTGAACTGATTCACCGTGTTTTTAATGCATCACGCACCGAAGGTCTGGTGCACTTTTTTAAGGTTGTGGGCTCTGGCCTTGTAACCTCCTTTCAGACTATCTTTGGTGTAATACCGGATTTTATTCATTCCATTTTTTCCAGCGTCTTTGGCGGCTTTCCGTTGATCCTCACCTTAGCGGCTGGTATACTGCTTTTGGACTGTTTACTACGCAATGGCTGCACCTCCTTGGGCCCTTCTCGACCCAGGCCGACTCCGGATGCTCCGTGAGCGCATCCTCGCTGGCTTCGGCATCCTGCCATTGGCGACACTGAGTGTGTCCTATAAACTTTCTTTTTGCTTTGCGTATTTCACTTGCGTGCAACCTGTGATGTCTTGCATCCGCTGTCCTTTCTCATGGACCATGGATTATTGCCTCTCCAATACGTCTCTGTCGGTTCCGGATCTTGTCCAGTTGGTGGGTCCCTTAGAGGCCCATGAATGGGACTGTTCCGGTGCTGGCTACATGGCGCGTGCGGCTGCACTTGGAATTTTGGCGCAATGGGATATCTGGGCGGCTGCTCAGAATCTCCTACAACAAAGTTATATTGAGTATCACGCAAGTTGTCCCGCAATGCTGTTCGCTGCTCCCTCTTGCGAGGAACATGACTGCAGTTTTGATTTATTGGACTGGATGGCGTCGCTTTTTTCCAACGATGTCCTCTTGGAAGATGTGGCATTTTTCTGCACTTATACTCTGTTGGATTAGGATGGCCTTCGCTTTCCGCGACCTGCCTCGCTGGATTTTTTAAATTATTTTACAATTTTTTTTCCTCTCCCATTCATTGTCCTTCATGGGGACTATTCCACAACGGACGTTTCTGTTCTGCTCCATCTATTTGAACTCTGTCTTCGTCCTATGTCTTAGCCAATGGACTGCCCAGGGGAGGGTGTCATGTGGTTTGTGGCCTCCTGGTCTGCCTTGCTACGTTGGCTTAGGCCTCCTGGCTGCCATGATGCTTTTTTGCGCACGTTTCTTTGTGCCTTTGTTTTTCCAGCCGCTGCTTCTGCCCGGCTATTTTAGAACTGTCTGCATTTCTGTCTTTCACCTTTTCTCCTGTTCCCTTTGGGTTAAGTCTGCACAACATGTACAAGGTCGAAAAACAACGTCCCTTGTTCTTGCTGATCTGGCCAGTCCCTCGCACTTAGACATAACACTAAGTACAGCTGCACTGGAGAAATTCGTGTGCTTTTAATATTGTGATTTCACGGTTAGAGGCACTTGGAGAAAAACCTTTCCAGAGAGAAGAGCTGTGCTTGTCGGATGATGTAAACCTTGCATCTATATATTGAGGTATGGGGGTTCGCCTGACAATGCCCAGAGGTCTTCTGTTTTTATAATAAAATAGCTACTAGCACGGGGAGGGTGGAATGGTCATTTAGCCCTATATCCACTGCTTTATGAAATGCTTTCCCGTTTGTATTCTATGGAATTGTAACTATGCTGATGATATTATCCTTATGCATTATGCTGATAGTACTGACACGTGTACTGTATCTTAGAGCACGGTAGTTGAAATAAATATTTTGAACTATACAGTGTCTCTTATTACGCACGTTGTGGACAGGTATGAGTGAGTTATGAAAGGGTGTTCTTGCTCCCGCGAGGAGAGAGAGAGAGAGAGAGAGAGAGAGAGAGAGAGAGAGAGAGAGAGAGAGAGAGAGAGAGAGAGAGAGAGAGAGAGAGAGAGAGAGAGAGAAAGAGAGACCGTGTTCTGGGTTGTCTAATCATTGGTAGCATCGCTGCTCATGAGACGCTAAAGCTAGTCGGATTGGGATTATGGGTACTAAGGTTTATGGTCGGCTCACCACTATACTCCGAGGACCTATTATCCTGTGCATAGCTCTGTGTATGTGCAGAATCCCTACAACAAAAGGAAGCGTTTATCTTTTGCTTAGCTTTGAATATTGCTATCAAGATCTAAGAAACGTCAGCAAAATTGATGCAGTGCAGCCGTTCACACGGGATTAGCCACTGAAGTCAAGGTTAATGATAACGGTTTGTTTAAAAGTGAACCCAGAAGCGATGAGTAAGAAAGGAAACCAATAAACTGTTGGCAACAATAAGCAGCAAATTGTTTTAAACCTTACCGTTGCAGCTGCACCCCTTCAAGGACTTTTGTATTCTTAGATCATTTTCTACTGAAATCACTGTTTTTCATTACTGTCGATGTGGTTACAAAGGCATTAAAAGCTGAGTAGTCTGTACGCTAAAGCAGATTCACTGGCGAATGGTCAGAGATCCCTGCTGCAGCAGAGCTTAATAAAGGATAATGGAGATTCCCCATGACTGACTCCTCCTTTATTGGAAGACCTTTCAAATTCAGCTTTGACAATCCAGAATAAAAATGGGCTGTAATCTTGTCTGTCGAAATACTACAAAGATTATGAGGAAGACATGACAAATAAAAGAACTGAGCACTGCTGGCACGCTAAGTGGACACAAAAGGAGAGTAACAGCAAATTGAAGCAATTAGATTAGTATTGTTGTAAATATATATAGATAGATAGATATGTATATCTATCTATCTATATCTATATATATATATATACACACACACCTTTCTTTGTTGATGATTCCAGGCTTAATTTAACAAGTCATACTGACCTCTTTGTCGGGTTCGATCCTAGCATCACCTACAGGCCCCTCAAGTGGTCTTTTCATTGTACTTTCCTCTGAGCTCTTGGACTGTGAAGACAAGCAGACATTTCAGTGTAGGCAGGTAGCGACAAATACAAGGATATAGCCATTCTATCTGTCAAATAAAGCCTTAAGATTGTGCTCTCCATGGAACTAGACCTTTATGTTTGCGCTTGATGTCAAGAAGCCTGAATTCAGTGCTTTCTCTGCAATAATCTTCTACTGTAAATTCCTGATACCATGGTACCCTACATCTGCACAGTCCATTTAAGGAATGTGTTACTTACTTGTCACAATAATTTTGAAGCTTGATACCTGTTAAACACTGCATTATCCTGCTATTTAATACCTGAACACACAAGGGTCCGTTAAAGTCTTTAAACATTTTTTTTTTTAAACAAGAATAATTCACGAGGGCTTGTCTACAATTAGAACCCTTGCATGATGCTGACTGGAACCGCACAATGCCTTTGGATTTATATTACGATTATCTTGCTTTCAAGCCATTGCTTAAGAAAATGTTCAGCTTCAATATCGCTTTCACTTCTACTAAGTGATGAAAGGGTATAAGCATTTAAACTTTATTAGTATTTATTGTAATGTTGCTTTAAATGAACAGAGTGACCTCTGGTGGAACTGTATGACATCAGAGCTTTCATGGTGGCTTTTTTTTAAAAACTTTATTTATAGAAGTTCACAACATTCAAAAACAAAGAGACAAGACTAGAAAAACAAAAAAAGCAAATACAGGATTAATCAATATATGAAGTAGTCACCAGCATGTGCATCAAGGAAAATACAGAGTGTAAAGAGCATCTTGATGAAAAAAAGAGAAAAAAGGGAAATAAAATAGCATATATGACACCAGGTGGAAAGTGCATTGCCACGAGGAAGGATGGAGAGGAGAATAATATGTAATCGTAATGTGAAGCATGCAGCAGGTAAGGTGCCCCATTTTGAAAGACATGGCGACTGGAATCTAACAAAGGCATCAGCAGGGGATCAAAGAGATCAATGTTTGTATGATTACAGTCACATGGTACCCTGCAAGGTAAACATTAGCTGCAGTGAGCCCCAATCCCACCTCAGGATAAAGCAACAAGTAGTCTTGCAATGGTTGACATATATTTTTAGGTCTGGAGGTTGGTGGTTGTAGTGTAGCATAGGTATCACTCGTGGTATCGCAGTACATTAAGTCGCGGAGCCATGTCCTCGTTGTCGGAACAGTGGTGCCGCCCCAATGTAAAGATATCTGCCACTTGGCCAACAATAGAGCGATAGAGACAAATCGTCGAACTCCCGTAGGTAATGGCTTAACATAGCCCAACAACGCCAACAGTGGGGTTGGGACAAGTTCAAATCCAATCATCTGTGATAGCAGTAAAAAAATGTCCTCCCAATATGCTAGTATTTGGGCACAATTCCAAGCTAGATGTGAGAAGTTGGCATGCTCAGCTGCGCATCTAGAGCATCAATGGGGTTTGGTGGGGTCAATCTTGGCCATGAGATGAGGGGTGGCATATGCCTTGTATAAATATTTAAAGTGTAATCATTTGTGTTGCTGATTGTTGGATACAAAAACTGTCTGTTCACAGCAGTAGAGCCAGGTAGTATCCGGTAGTGGGCAACCCAAATACCTTTCCCATGCCGCCCGGGTTCTCCCACCAACCGCTGGCAGTGACAATAGTGATAAATGATAAAGTTGGTAAATCAAGTGGGCACTACTCAGGTTGTGATGACCATGGTAAGGGGCAGGAAATCCAGCGGCTCCACGGAGGGAGATGGGAGAATGGAGCGAACAGTGTTGTGAAGTCTATGCAAAAGAAATCTGTCCATATACGACACACTATGTCCATCCGACATAGCAGTTACAGAACACAGCTTGGCATCCATGAAAAGGTCACCCAGTTTGCGGAGCTGGCATGCGTCCAAGGTCCGCTTAGCCAGTGCTTCCGTTGTAAAGCCAGGGATTGTTGGGAAGCTCAATGTGTGGAGAGTATAGGAGATCAAAGTCAAGGTAGCGCTACAATTTGCTACAAGCCCAATAAGTGGTTGGGAGCATCTGTATTTCGCAGGAAACCCTAGGTAGACCTCGCGGCATAATGGTGGATAGGGGCTATGGATGGCCCGGAGTCCTTTCAGGCTTCAGGTACTGTAGTCGAGTGTCAGGATAGTACTAATAATATGCAAAGGGCACCAGTGCAACTAGGTAGTAGAGATAAAAATCAGGGACTCCAAATCCTCCCCGTGAGTATGGCACAGTTAGTGTCTGCCAGCCGATTCTTGGGTGTCTACTGGCCCATACCAGTCCAATGAGCATTCTGCGAAGGGCTTCGAAAAAACTGGTTGTCAAAGCTATAGGGATATTTATGAATAAATATAAAAACCGGGTAAGGACTACCATTTTAATGATAGCGATTCCTCCAGGGATAGATAAGAAAAGCTTAATCCAGTGATCAATTTGCAAGGATAATCTATCAACCACGGGACCGTAGTTGAGGCGGACCACCTCTCCACTGCTGCGGTGGAGGAAGATACCCAGATACCTAGGAGGGTCAGTGCACCAACACAAATGGAACTCAAAAGGGCAGGGCACAGTGACCTCGGTCAAAGGAAATACTTCAGATTTAGTCCAGTTAAAGGTAAACCCTGATAAAGCCCCAAAGCGAGCCACCTCACGGAGAAGAGGCGGAAGATTAGATTCGGGGTCACGCACAAACAGTATAACATCTTACGCATACAAAGAAGCCAGAAGGGGGCCACGGTGAAACCGCAAATCATGTGTCAGGTGCCGCTCCAGAAAATGCAGCACGAGGGGGTCCATAGCAATGATGAATAGTAGGGGCGACAGGGGGCATACCTGCCTGGTACCTCGATAGAGTGCGAACTGCTCAGTGAAAGTGTCATTCACCTGAAGCTATGCCAATGGATCAGTGTACAAAAGTCGAGCGAGATCTCGAAATCTCTTTGGAACTCCCAGTTTCCGCAATGTGACGTGCAAAAAAGGCCATTCGAGTGAATCAAACGCCTTTACAGCGTCTAATAGAATGGCCGCGGCGGGAAGATCAGGATTTATTTGATTGAGGAAGGCAAAGATGGTATGAAGATTAATTGCTGTGGAACAGTGCGGAACAAATGCGGATTGTAGAGGGGAAATTATACTGTACCTAGTAGGGAAAGCAGAGTGGCTAGGATTTTGGCCAATATCTTATTATCATGGTTTAGCAGGGACAGAGACCTGTAGGAAGAGCAGTTATGCGGGGGGTTGTTGGGTTGGAGTAGGCGGGTAATCACCGCTTCACGCATTGTGGGGGGGAGGATTCCATTTTCTAGGTATTCTGCATAGACTTCAAGCAGGTGAGGGATGAGCAATCATTTACAATGAACCAAAGTCCTGTGCACATGTATAAGAGTTCTCAATGAGAGTTCATCAATTCTTGTGAACATCAAAGTCATTAAAGATCAAAACGCTCTGTTCTTTGTCTTTTATTCAACGTGACATCAAGAGAGCAACCAGCCAACACGTGTTTCGTCACAAAGGGAAATATCCCGCGACTTCTTCAGGGCTGGGAATGATACAATAAGTTGTATATAAACAAAAAATAAATACTACATAATATGTGATAGGGAGGAGTAACACCTCTCCTTGCATACAGTGAAAGCAAATAACCATTAACGTGGAAACCCTAAACAAAATGCAACCGTACGTGACAGTTCGATCTTTAGACAGACCGAAAGTGCAAGGATAAGAACAACATCTCCATCCTGTCAACAGTGATGTGTGAAGTGCCACACAAAAATGTGGTGGAAAGGCCATATAGCTCACCTCTAATTTCTCCATGCGAACATTCCTAGATTAAATACACAGAACGCAATATTAAGCATTACACATTATTTTGAAGAAATACGTCCAAATAGTAGAGAATCAAGTAGATGGAGTGCTACCTGTGCTTCGTGTGTGTAGAATGTTAAAGATCTAGAAAATTAAATGGTACCTTAATTAGGGGAAAATGTGCTACAAAGAGCACGGAGCAAAAGTAATACAGTAAAAGTGTATGCAAATAGTAACAGAAGCCCTCACCACTCTGCCGGTGATAATTCCGACCCGGCTGGTAAAATGGAGGCTTAGTGGGTCTGCGATTGCGTTCGAGTAGTTAAAAAAAGGAAGCACCTAAACAAATAACGTGGCTGTAGTAGGCCGATTACATATTCATATGACAGCCGAATTGTATGTTCTTGTAACGGCTAGACAATTCTATTGAAAACAAAAATTGCCCAATAGAGTTGCCAAACAAACCCCCACAACTCTTACCTAAATAGGGATGATCCTGTTGTGTGTGTTGATTTATATAGATCTAGAAAAAAAGGGGATGGTGGGAAGAACCATCATTAAGGGAACCAATGTTGTGTGGAGCAAGGAGGAAAATAATACAAAAAGTGCTAGAGTAAAGTGAAGAAAAAAAAAAGCCCTCACCACTCCGCCGGTGGTAATTCCGAACCGGCTGGTCAAATGTATGTCAGCTCAATGGCTCCGAGTTGAGTAGCAGATTGCATCAAGGAAGCACCTAAATAAATGTGTGGCTGATTAGTATGAGGCCTGACATTGGTGTGGCCCTCATGACTGAAAGCAAATGAATGGGGATGCCCCATAATAACACGTGACTCTTACCTCAATAAAGGCGATCCTACGAGAACCGCGCCGCACTGTGAGGGAAGGGGACGGAAACCCCTTCGTGATTCCCTTGATCTGAAAAGCCGATCGAGGTAAAATTACAAGGAAGTCAAATGGTGTAATAAATTGCGCAGTAATGAAGCATGTGTAACATCGCTGATGATGTTAGACAAAAGTATAGAGGTGGCCAGGAGAGCCTCTAAAGAAAGCGAGTACGCTGTGATCTGTGACAAGTGTACATTGGGTTGGTGATTTCAAAAACTGTTGTTAAGTGGTGAGAGGTGCTCAACACCTCATACGTTGGTATCTGCGGCATGTTTGTAACGTAACTTAACGTTAACAGACAGGTGAAACTGGCTATAGAGAATGGAGTATTGGAGCTAGTTAAGGCTAGAATAATGGCCGTAGTAGAGCGAGGTTTAGACTGGTGTGCTATATAACATAACATAACATAACGTGTATTTGTAAAGCGCACGTTCACCCCAGCAACGGGGCATCTTGGCGCTGAATAACAGATGTTTATTGTTACCCAACTCAATGGTACTCATTTTATCAACCTCAAATGGATGAAAGGCTGAGTGGACCCGCCGGGATTCGAACCTGTGACCATGAGGCCCAACACAGGCCCCTGCAGTGGATGCATTAGTCCACTGAGCCACCAGACCCGGCATCAGAGTAATGGTATAGTGCTAAGAACTCTTACCTTCAGCGAGTGCGCTGAGGTCTGTGGCGGCGACGGGTGCGATCTCCGTTCCGGATGTGGACAGGGAAAGCACCCGGAAGTTGTCCTTAAATACCAGGCAACTCTTGGAAAAGACTAGAGCGCGTAGAATGCGGCGCCTCAGTCCACGGAAAACTTATTGGGCAATTCGTCACAGCCATGTAAAATAACAAGAGGAGGAGCGCCGGCAATGGTGCTCCCCAAATTATGCCACCTTGTTTAAATGATGCAATGGCGTAGACAAAATATAAATTAGTGGTGTAAGGGAGAAAGTGCAGATAGTAATAAAATTCCTTGATCCATTCCAAATATACGGATACCACAAATAGGTAGATTGATGGAGCGGGGGCACCAAAAGAAAAGGGGGGCCGGAAAAAGAAAGGAGGAGTGAAAAGAGGAGAGCTAGGTTTATCAGAACGTGAATTATACGGTGTTCAGTTCTTTCAATATAATTATAAGTAACTGTCGTCGAATAAGAAGTATATGCTATATCATACATGTTGGATTAACGATATGAGTCCCTACTATGGTATAATGGACTGCACAGTCACTGCAGTAACCCATCCCTGTCTTTTTGTAAAAAGAACCAAAGTTGAAACACAGCCAATCAGGCTCTAGCACCCTCCACAGAGAGGCAAGTCACTCAGATTTTCTAGCACAAGTGACCAGAGTAATATATCCGTAATAAGGGAAGCCTCTCCGGGGAGGAGGGTGGGTCGCATGTGAATCTATGAAAGATACCAATGCTGGTTAACTGAAGTTACCGGTAAGAAACTCGTTTTCTTATCCAGTATTGGATCTTTCATAGATTCACATGCTTGAATCAGAATAGCTAGCAGTTAAACTATTTAATTTTAGAGGATGGTGGGCATCATAAGAATGGCAAATAGATACCTCATATATAGAAATACATGTACATATCTATGACATATGCAATATAATATGAAAAGAAACAGTTATGCATAAAGAGAACATAAACCAGCAATAACATGTGAAACAATTATATTGACTTTTGCATTTAATAAATAATCACCTCCAAAACAGAGGCTTACCTTATTGCTTCTGCCTCCGTAGCCAAATCCAAGCAGTAATGCCATGTAAAGGTATGCACATTCTTCCATGTTGCAGCAGGCAAATTTTATCCAATGGCACGCCAGGAAAAAGCGCTGCTGAAGATGACACTGCTCTCGTGGAATGAGCCTTAGGTTTGACAGAAAGCGGACTGCCTGCTTTGGTATGGTAAAAATGAATAGCAGCTGCGATCCACCTTGCAATCGTTGATTTAGTCACTGCCATACCATAGGACACAAACAATTGATCAGATCTCCGGATGCTCTTAGTATGAGAAAGATACAATTTGAGGCATCTCTTTATATCCAATGTATGAAGTGCCTTTTCAGCCGGGGAGTTAGGATTGGGAAAGAATGTCCGTAGAATAACTGGCTCATTAAGATGGAAAGTTGATGGAACCTTTGGAATAAAAACAGGATTCGTTCTAAGGAGAACATAGTTATTAGAAAAACGAAGATAAGGTTTTTTAATTGTAAAGGAATGAATTTCGCTGACTCTCCAGGCAGAAGTAAGAGCTAACAATAAAGCGACTTTCCAGGAAATGTATTTAAGTTCAGCTCTGTGAATCGGCTCGAAGGGATGTTTCAAAAGGTGCGCCAGAACCAGATAAAGTCTCCATTCGGGAGGAGAAGCTCTTACAGGAGGGTATACTCTGAAAAGTCCTTTCATAAATTGTTTTACCAATCGACTTGAACAAAGAGATAAACCTCCAGAGGATCCCCTGTAAGTAGAGATGGCGGCCAGATGTAACTTAATAGATGTGAACATAAGGCCGGATTTAGCCAGGGAGAGCAGATAAGGCAAAATGTTATCTGGAGAAGACTCAAGTGAGTGCACATTGTTACGAAGGCACCATGAACAGAAACGTTTCCATTTGGGAGTGTAAGTCTAAATTGTGGACGGTGAACTTGCTTTAGCAAGTATGTCTCTACAGTCTTGTGGCAGATCTAAGTCCCTAAACTCCGCGAGTTCAGTAACCACGCATGTAGCTGCAGCGAGGCTGGATGTGGGTGGAGAATCTGACCCCTGCTCAACGTTAACAGTGTTGGCGATACTGGAAGGCGATAAGGTCTGCATTCTGAGAGCAGGAGAAGCTCTGTGAACCAGTGCCGACGCCGCCAACGTGGAGCAATGAGAATTATTCGGCATGGCTCTCTTTTCAACTTCATCAGAAGTCTTGGAATTAACGGAAAGGGGGGAAATGCATAGGCGAAGATCCCTGTCCACCTCATCAGAAAGGCGTTTCCCCATGAACCTTTTTCTGGCTCCCAGCGGGCAAAGAATTGACATTTCCGATTCATCTTGGAAGCGGAGAGATCCAAGTTGGGCTTGCCCCACATCTGGAAAATGGACTCGAGAACCTTCTGATCTAGCTCCCATTCGTGGCAAGAGTTGGAAGTTCTGCTCAAGGTATCCACCAGACGGTTCTTTACTCCTGGTAGGTGTTCCAATTTGATAGATATGTTGTGAGAGAGAAGCCACTTCCATATTTCCTGTGCTTCCTGCGACAGGATGTGGGAGCGTGTTCCTCCTTGTTTGTTCAGGTAATGCATGCATGTGGTATTGCCTGTCCTTATCAGAACCGAGGATCCTTGATTCCTTAGGAGGAAAGCTTGCAAGGCAAGAGAAATGGCTCTAAGCTCCAGAAAATTGATGTGCATTTTGGAAAGCGCTTTGGACCATTTGCCCCTTTATCCGGAGGTCTTGGAGATGAGCACCCCATCCTTCTAGAGAAGCATCTGTAGTGAGGACGAAATCTGGTGTCCAAGAAAGGAAAGTTAGCCCTATTGAGAGATTGCTGGAGCGCTGCCACCAAAGTAGAGCTGACTGCATGGCTGGAGTTATTCGTACCAGGTCGTCGAAAGATCCGGTCACCTGAAGCCACTGCTTGTCTAGTTCCTCTTGTATTGGTCTCATTCTGAGACGAGAGCAAGGCACCATTAGAATTTCAGTGGACATCATGCCCAGTAGAGATTTTATCAGTCTCACAGAAGCGAACTTTCTTCCTCTTAACTTTGGTGCCAGAGAAATGAGATGTGTTTGCCTTTCTGTGGACAAGAATGCCTTGTCTTGGATATTGTCTAAGACTGCTCCGAGAAAAAGCGTCTTCTGAGATGGATGCAGAACTGATTTCTGAAGATTGAGAGTTAGCCCCAGGGAACGAAACATTTGAAGGCAAATTGAAGTTGTTCTTGAGGCTTGACGAAAAGACGGTGCCTTCACTAACCAGTCGTCTAGGTAAGGGAACGGTTGCAGGCCCTGCAGCCCGAGATGAGCAGCAACTTGAGCCAGACACTTGGTAAACACTCTTGGTGATCATCGCAGACCAAAAGGGAGAACTCTGAACTGAAAATGAGCACATGCCACAGTGAAATGGAGAAACGTTCGATGTTTGGGATGAATAGGCAAGTGGAAGTATGCATCCTGCAGATCTAGTGTGGTCATGAAATCTGCATGATTGAGGAGAGTGACCATAAGGAAGGACTTTTTCTGTAGATATTGGTTTAATTTTCTTAGGTCTAGAACTGGCCTCCACTCTCCTGACTTTTTCTTTATCAGAAAGAAACGGGAATAAAAATCTTTCTCCACCTGAGTGAGTCACTCTTTCTATAGCTCTTTTCCGGAGCATAACCATGGCTTCTTTTCTGAGAAGTTTGAGATGAGGTGGGAGCTTCTTTAGAGGCGGGTGAGGCTGTGGGATCTTTATGAATTCCAGGGTATGACCATACTTTAGTATGTCTAGGACCCATTTGTCCAAAGTGATTTTTCTCCATTGGTCGAAAGGTAAAGAAATATTTACGGCATTGAGGTTGAAGTGTGGCCGAATTGTTGCAGGTGCTGGGGAGGTGTCACTGCTTTCTAGCATTGTCTCTGGCATGAGGGGGCTGCTTTCTTCTGTTTTGCTGTCTGGAGTAAGCGGCAGCAGGGGGGGCTCTATACGACTGCAGTGGTTGATAACCATATCTATGTTGGTAAGACTGCGGCTGGAATTTCTGGTAGCTCCCACAAAAAGAATATGACCCTCTGCCATGGGACCCTCGAAAAGGTGTCTTTCTATACTGTAGCATCCCTAAGCCTCAGCTGTGTCTGTGTCCTTCTTAATTTCTTATAAGGCGTCATCAATGTGCTTGCCAAACAGTGCGTCCCCATCGAATGGTATGTCCAAGATTTTACTTTGCACCTCAGGACGAAAGGTGGAAGACTTGAGCCATCCTTGGCAGCAGAGAACTGCTGCTCCAGCTAGTTGCTGAAAGCCCAAGGAGGGCAAATCCATAGAGATGTCAATTTCAGATGTTGCCCTTTCCCATTCAAGCAGAATCTTCCTTGCCTCTTGCTTTTTATCCTCAGGCGAAAATGTGAGGTACGGAGCAACATCCGACCACATTTGGCACTCGTATCTCCTTAAAACGGCTAAGGAATTTGCTGCCCGCACTGAAGCCCTGCCATGGTGGTGAATCTTTTCCCAATGTTATCTAACCGCCTTCCATCTTTATCGGGTGGCACAGTAATGGGCACTGAAGGATTCCTAGATCTCTGCTGCGCAGCCTGGGAAATTACAGAATCTGGCTTAGGTTGCTGAACTAGGCATGCAGGTGCATTGCCAGGGGATTTGTATTTCTTGTCGATTCTGGGAAGAATTGCCGGAACTGAGTAGGGGTTCTTCATGATTTTTAACACCTTCTTCCCAGATATGATCGATGATGGGAATTGCGCGGACAGATTTTCTGTTCTGGTCCTTAAAATCATACAAGAAGCAGTCAGACTGCTTAAAAGGCGTGGAAAGATGGAATCGATTTGCCGCTCTCTCCAGAATGGCATGAAAGCCTCCAATATCCTCAGGAGGAGAATCAACTGCTTGAGGAGCCGGCGGAGAAGGTGTAGGAATTAAATAGTCGTCCCACTCGTCTATGGTAGTAGGTGTTCTAGGAATTTCCCCTTCCTCAGCGACAGTATCATCATCATCATCCTGCAGCCTCTGATCTTGTGGTACAGGCAAAGGATCCTGAACATCCGTCGCAGGCACCGAAGGTGCTGCTGAATCTAAAGCAGGATGAGGAGAACCTTGTCTTTCAACAGAACGTGCTGCAGTGGGAAAATGTGTGGTAATCCTGCAGCATAGCTGTTAAGTCCTGTACTAATGCCACAGGCATTTGAATCATGGGCTCTTGACAAGGCATCAACACTTGTGGCCTTTCCATAGGTTGATGGTAGTGTGTGCCATAGTATTCATCCTCCTTGTCCTCTTCTTGAAACTTCACGTGAAGTTGAGAGGGGCTGCGGGCTGGACTGAACAAGCCATCCTCCTCAGATTCCTCCAAAAAATGAGTAGGAGGCAAAGGAGAGACATAAGAAGGGTCCTGGTAAAACCCTCATGTCGACGGGATCATCGACGAGAACCTGGATGATAATATTGGTGTAAATTGCAATGAAGAAGGCCTTTTTCCTTGCGGCGTCGATGAGATGTTCATCGACGGTGAAACAGACACCATCGATGTTGACATAACAGTTGTCAACGACGGTGTAGTCGTCGTCGAGGCCGACGACGGCGGAACTATCGTCGAAGAAGTTGTTGTCGAAGTGGTCGTCGTCGACAGAGTTGGTGTCGACGATGGAGGCACCGTCGACGACGGAAGAGACATTGACGGAGGTGTCGTCGTCGGAGGTCTCGGCGACAGTGAAGGCGCCGACGGCAAAGAGGTTAATGTCAACGAAGGGACAGTCTTCGTCGATGGTTCCATCGACGATGCAAGCGCCAACGAGGTATGTTGAAGTGCCAACTCCAGAGGTGGTTTTATCGCTGACAAAGCCTTTTTTGACGACGAAGAGGTCTTGGCAGACTCTGACAGAGTCCTAGGATGTTTAAAGGTAGTTTTACTGGCTGTTTTTGAGGCAGTTTTTTCCACAGATTTCTCCTCAGAAGGGAATGGCAGCTTACCTTTTTTAGAGGTAGTAAGTAAAGATTCATGGTGGGACTTTTTTGAAGATTTTTTGTGTCCCTCAGGGGATTCCTCAGACCTGTCCCTTTTCTTTGCCAGATGGACTGACGCCTGGGAACTACCACTGCCTTCATCATCAGACACCACAGAGGTCTTTGATTTTAGCCTTTCTAGCCAAATAAGTAATCTGCCTTCCCTGTCTTTTAAGGTCTTGGAAGAAAAAGTCCTACAGATCCTACTTTAACTTTATGAGCAGGGTAAAGGCAATAAATACAATCCTTGTGGGGATCTTCAAAATGTAGCCTCTTCTTCCCACATGATCCACACGGCCTGAATAATCCTTTTTTGAAAGTAGCAGACATTCTGTACTCACGAAATCCAACCGATGAAAGAAAACTGAGCAGAACTCAGGGAGACTCACTGTCACAATGACGTGCGGTAGAAAATCTGAGGGACTTGCCTCTCTGTGGAGTGTTCTAGAGGGTGCTAGAGCCTGCTTGGCTATGTTTCAAACTTTGGTTCTTTTTACAAAAAGACAGGGATGGGTTACTGTAATGACTGTGCAGTCCATTATACTATATTATGATGTGTATTAATATATATATATATATATATATATATCCCAAAACAAAAGTCCAATGAAGTACGCTCTCAGGATAAGAGGTAGGACACAAATGTAGTTAATCCAAGTTTGTGGAATAAACTTGGATTAACTACATTTGTGTCCTAGTGGAATAAACTTGGATTAACTACATTTGTGTCCTACTTCTTATCCTGAGAGCGTACTTCATTGGACTTTTGTTTTGGGATATTATTGCCGGTACGCTCTGCCGGCGTGTACGCCACCCTCCTTGGGTCCCTGCACTCCAGAAGGAGCTTTGTGCGTTTTTAGATAGATATATATATATATATATATATTTATTCTATGAAAGATCCAATACTGGATAATTGTGGTTCTTCAGTTTGAGTGATACATAGAATAGACCCAGGTTATTTAATCTTGGGATGGTCTAATGAACCCTTTCCAGAAATACCTGTACCTTTTTTTTTAACATTGTGGCACTGGTATGGCATGCTTCCCCAGTCTTGTTGGTCGAATGGGCTTTGGTGCACTTTTCCATTGCATCAATATTGTTTCTTTGTCCTAGAAATACCATGATGTCAGGATCCGAAAGGGATGGCATAGTTACAAGATGCTGATGTTATTTATAAATGAAAACTATATGCATCTTGCTGCTAAAAAGACAAAAGTGAATGAGAAAACAAAACGAAAGTCTGTTTTCACTGTCGTCTATTGCACTGTCACTTTAAATGAGGGAATAATGCACTGACATGTCATGTGATCAAGGGCTTCAGAGCCCGAAACGCGTCATGGCAGCATTTACGCACTTAAAATAAACTGGCACGAAGAAATTGGAGTCCGTTTCTCTTTTTGCGAGTTCCTGAGAAAAATATAGGACTGCAAAGCTGGAAAATTGATATATATATATATATATATATATATATATATATATATATATATATGTGAGAAGTTGGCCTGGTATATGCTGTTCACTAATTAAAGTGGACACCTTGCACCAGGGCAAATCGACTCTTATGGTAGATAGGTTTAAGACAACCTTTTAAAGAAAGCTATCCTAGTGGTAGCTGTGGAGAGCAGCCTTCAGGCTAAGTCTCGGAGGAATGTAAAGCAGCTTGTTTTACCATATAATCTCTTGAATCACCAAATGAAAAGACACCACACAGGTATATATATCAAATATATATGTATTTATTTCTAAATAACTCTCTACTAATCTCTTTATGAGATTAGAAGACAAACATATGCACAAATCAACGTTTCACAATAAGTTAAGCACAAAATATGGCTGGGGCCCTAGGGGCGTACCAGACCATATACTAAGTAAGAGACTTAGAAACAACGACTTGCAGGGAGACAAGGCCTAGGGCCTTCAGAAGTGCTGGGGCCTCACAAAACCACCCAAGGCAGGTAAGTAAAGGACCCACGGGGGACGCGTGCAGTGTGGATACACAGGCGCGGATCGCCGTTAACTTCAATGGGGCAAGTCGCGGTTGGAAATAAAGAGTTTTAGGATACTTCGGGAGAACCTACAAGCAAGTCACTTACAGGGTAAGTAGTTCTAGGGCCCACACCCACAGGAGCACCGTAGTGCTGGAGTTACCTCACCCAGGGAAGCCGGGTGCACAGGTGTCCTTTGGTGTCGGGTCGCGGCGTCGTTTTCAATGGCGAACAAAGAAGACTTGCTGCTTGCGGGAGCTGAAGAAGTGTCCGGTGGAATCCAAGCCTGGATTCTGAAGAAGGATGACCTGAAAGCAGAGGGGACAGTGTTCAAAGTCACTTGGCAGTGACCCGGGGCAAGGAAGATGGATGCCCACCGTCGTCGGTCGCTTCAGGTCGGTTGCGGGTGCCTTGACTCTTCAGCCACGTGGTCCAGGAGGCGTCGACGACGACCAGGAGCTGGATTCGGTGTGTCCCTCGACGTCTGCAGCTGACTGCGGTGTCGGCAACTCGATCGGAGCCAACAAGCCTTGGCAGCCGCAAGTCTCGGGGAGATGAAGAAAAGTCGATGGCGCAGACCAGCAAGGTCTGAGGGACTCACCCAGCGAGGGTAAGTCAGGGCAGGCCTGGAGCAACCAGGGGAGCCCTTTGGTTTCTTTAAGAAGTCTTCTGGGGACCCACAAGCCAGCGGGCAAGGGATCGCGAAGACACCTCGGGCGGAATCACTCAACAGGGGCCCACGGTCACTCGGGACGGTGTAGGCCTCTGATCTTCGGAGGGATTCCTGCTGGAGGTCGGGACCACACGTGGTCCAAAGCACAAGTTCGTAGAACGTTGTGAAGGGGTTGCACTCGACAATAGTGCACGGTACCCAGGGGTCGCGGTTCCTCGTTACTCGTGGGGTCCACTTGCCTCAGCTTCGCTGGGGACTCACGATGGCCTGGGAGAGGTCAGGAAATCCACTTCTTGGGCTGCAGGGACTTCGGACTCCGGCGGGAGCGGCGTAGTTTGCGACCGTCGTTGTCGTTTTTGGTGCCTGCCAAGCAGGGGAGTCACTCCTTGACTCCAAGGGAGATTCTTCTGTCTTCCAAAGGTAGTGGAACGTCGAAGGGCCAGGATTCTTCTGTAGAGCGTCGTCCAGGGGTTATCTGCTTTGCAATGGCAAGGTTCCCCCTCTTAAACTAAAAAGAGGGGATGGACTAGCTCTATGACCCCACCTATGGGAGGGTCAAGGGAGGGGGTGGCTACACCCACTTCCCTTTGTCCAGTTTCGTGCCAGAGCAGGGGCAGGCAGCCCCTGAGCTGGTTTGAACTGGCATATGCACAGAGGAGCCTTCTGCTCCCCCAGTGCAGGACTTCAAAGCACTCTAAGAGTGCACCCACCCAGCCCCAATACACTAAACCCTGTCTGGAAGGTGGTTACACCTCCCTGTGACAGGATGCCTATTGTTGGGCTTCCTCCACTGCGAGTTTCGGTCATCAGCAGGAGGGCAGCCCAGTGTCTGTGACTGGTGGCATCCATTTTGTGATGCCAGGGCTCTTTAGGATTCTACCGTGTTTCCACAGCAGGTACATGTCTTATCCCTCTAGAAGGGTGGAATGCTACCCCCGCTGCCAAGATTGGCGGGGGGTAGTATTCCAAGATGTTTGACACCAAACACGACATGTTTTGATGCAGCCATTCCAAAGTTAGCATTTACCGCGAGGATATAATGCACTTAAATAGTATATGGTTTAACCGCATCCACAAACAGCACCAGAGAATAGACTCTGAGAGCTGCAGAGGGGCCCTGCTCAGGCAGAGGCACCCCCTCACATAGAAGCCAAGCACCCTGCCCTCAGGATTGATAGGGCCTGCCTTAGGGGTGACTGATAGGTTTATATGTGTGTGCAGGAGAGATATAGGAAACCTATATCCCAGTGAGGGGTGCTAGCACCACCTCACCCAGGCTGCAGTAGCAGGCCTGTGGTGTCAGATTTAGACTGCTTCCCAGGGGTGGCATAACATATGCTGCAGCCCCTGGGAGGCCTGTGAAGTACCTATGCCCTTGGCACCTAAGGTACCATATACTAGGGACTCATAAGGCACCACAGTATCCAATCACTAGTGCACCTAGAGTGCACTCCATGTCGTTTAGAGAGAGCAGATAGACTGGGGCCCTGAATAGCAGGGTCCCAGTCCAACTAAGTCATAAACCAGCAAAACACCATAAAAAAAGTGGGGGCAACCATATAGTCAGATTCCACCTTCCTACATAACCCCCCCCCAAACGAAAGGAGATAAGGCTAACCTTGGCCAGTTGAGCCTTTATTGACTAAGTGGCCATATAAGGAAGCACCTGCACTAGCATGGTTGCCCCCTGTCTTATGGTCCACTAAGCAATCCCTCACCCTAAGGGTATGAGAGGGTCTCCACCATGGGGAATCACTACCTGTGGTGTGCTTTGGTAAAGTACCAGGCTGGTGAGGTGTCTGAGTAGGGAAGTGTGGCCCTAGGAATGTTGGCCTCAGCTTTCTCAGCTCCCTGGTCACC
Source organism: Calotriton arnoldi (assembly GCA_963921515.1). Lineage (NCBI taxonomy): Eukaryota > Metazoa > Chordata > Amphibia > Caudata > Salamandridae > Calotriton > Calotriton arnoldi. Next base: position 6,027 of record CAWUFW010022034.1, on the reverse strand, counting down.
ATGTATGCCTGTCTTTCCATGACTGAGTGGTACTCTGCTCTAAGGGTCAACCTTTGACTGCCTACAGCCGGGGGTTGGGTCCCTTTGGGTGGAACACTGGAGGGACATGGCATGTTTGGAACCTTTTGGTCCCAGGTTTGCCCTTGCCTAACAGAGTCCTTCTGGGGGAGGTCCCTACATAAAGGTATGGGGGATCCCTCAGTGGGTTGAGGAATTTCTACCTGGCTAGGGCTACTAGCCTGGGTGCCCCTAATCTGCTGATGGGGGGTTCCTCTGGACAGGGGGCCCTGGGGGGTCCACTGACCTCCCTGACCTCTGCAGCCCTGGGCTGACTGAGGCAGGGTAGAGAGGGGCAGGTTACCTGCTCCAGACTGGGTACCACCTTGTAAGGGTCCTCTGCCATCAGGGGGTGGCCAGGCCAGGCCTGACTACCTCTGTGGCAGTTCCTTCACTAGGGGTAGGGTCAGTTCCCTGAGGAGGCTGACCCTTACCTACTGTCTGGAGGGAAGAAGACTTTTCTTCAACCCTTGTGCTCTCTTCTGGGGGAGAGTGGGCCATTCTTCCAGGCTCCATCTCTCCAAAATCTTGGGCTGGGGCTGTGGCCATCACAGCCCCACTAACCTTTACAGGGACACCCAACATCTTCAGATGGGTTTGGTGTTCAATTTCAGCCCAGGCTGAAATTTCCAGATCATTGCCCATCAGGCAATCTACAGGTAAGGTTGGGGACACTGCCACTCTTTTTGGGCCTGTGACCCCCTCCCAGCTGAGATTGACTATGGCCATGGGGTGATCTGTTCTGACACCATCAATGTTGGTCACCTGGTATTTAAACTCAGGTAAAAGCTGGTGAGGGGGGACTAGTTTCCCTGCCACCATGGTGACACTAGCCCCTGTGTCCCTAAATGCCACAGCTTTCTGACCATTAATTATTGGCTCCAGTCTGTACCTGCCCAATGCTGTGGGACCCACGGTAAAGGTGGCAAATCCTATACCACCATCAGAATCTGAGGAGTCTGTTGAGGGGGTCCTGTCTAAACTAGGGCCCACCTCTGTTCCTCTTGCAAAAGCACCTAACTTTTTGGGTGCACTACTCCCAACTGGAGGATTACTACTGGTAGTACCAGGAGGGGTGGTAGTAGTTGTTGGAGGAACATTTTCTTTATTGCCATTCCTGGGACAACTGGGATCAGATTTCCAGTGCCCAGGCTTTTTACAGACATGGCAATAGGGTTTCTTTTCAGGAGAGGAAGGAGTTTGGGACCCACCCCAGAAGAGGAATTTTGGGGCCCTGTAGTGGACTTATCCTTGGATTTATCCCCACCTTTCTCTTGGGACTTGGTAGAATCTTTCTTGTGGTCACCACCCTGATTCTTAGGCCTTACTCTGGTTCTGACCCATTTGTCTGCCTTCTTTCCCAATTCTTGGGGAGAGGTCAGATCAGAGTCCACCAGGTACTGGTGTAAAAGCTGGTTTTGACAATTATTAAGGATCTGTTCTCTCATCATTAGATTATAAAATCCTTTGAAATCAGTAACCCTACTGCCAACCAGCCAACCCTCCAGAGCCTTGGATGCACAATCTACAAAGTCTGTCCAGTCCTGAGTCTGTGCCTTCTGGGTATCTCTGAACTTCAACCTGTACTGCTCAGTGGTTAAGCCAAACCCATCTATCAGTGTACTCTTCAGGACCTCATAATCATCAGCATCCTCCTCTCTAACAGTGAGGAGCTTGTCTCTTCCTTTATCTGAAAAGGAGAGCCACAAGATTGCTGCCCACTGCTTTTGGGGGACCTGCTGTACTCTACAGGCCCTCTCCATAGCAGTTATCCATTTGTGGATATCATCCCCACTCTGGTAGGGAGGAACAACCTTGCTCAGGTTCCTATGGTCAGGGACATATTCTCTGCCTCTAGGGACACTGTTGCTGCCACCAGGGGGTTCTAAACCCTCCCTTCTGGAAGCTCTCTGGATCTCCAGGGCTTCTCTATCCAGTGCCAACTGCTTGGTTCTGAGGGCCACTTTGGCTTCCTCATACTGGAGCAGTTTGCACCTTCTCTCAGAGGAGGTCTCTCTTAAGTTAAAGTATGAGCTCCTCTCTTGGACAAATTCTCTGCCAGAGTGATAAGAGTGCTCAGATTCCCTGGAAGGGGATCTGTGCCTCTCATCCACTCTGCCAGTTCTCTTAGGGAGAACTCCTCTGTCCTGTTCAGGCTCCTTGAAGCCTGGCCCTTCAACCACAGAGTCTTGGTCATTCGGATTGTCCTCATCTGACCCAGATACTATGATTGACCCACCCACTGATTCAGACCCCTTAGCTCCTAGAGCCAATCTAAGGTCATCTGCTGTCAGCAGATCTATCAGGTGTAGTGTTGAGGGACTCTGTCCTAGTCTCAGGTGTCTGTCAACACACATGGCTCTCAAGTCAGAGAAAGCCATGTCCTTATACTGAGGCTGAGTGGATCCACTGGGTCCACCCTTTAAGGACATTCTAGTGTTGTGCAGTGTTGTACTACCTACACTAGTTTGTGGCCTACTGATCCTAGCTTGAGCTGTGGAAAGGGTGTGCTATCCCTTGGCACACAGCTCTAAGTTCAGTAGAACTTATTGATACTAAGCTTGACTTTATATGTACCTTGAGTACCTATAATGGTTTTCAGTTAGTAATTCAAATAGAGATTTTCTGGTAAAACAATGGCAAGCTGGAATCCCACACGCTGCCCACCAATGTGAGAAGTTGGCCTGGTATATGCTGTTCACTAATTAAAGTGGACACCTTGCACCAGGGCAAATCGACTCTTATGGTAGATAGGTTTAAGACAACCTTTTAAAGAAAGCTATCCTAGTGGTAGCTGTGGAGAGCAGCCTTCAGGCTAAGTCTCGGAGGAATGTAAAGCAGCTTGTTTTACCATATAATCTCTTGAATCACCAAATGAAAAGACACCACACAGGTATATATATCAAATATATATGTATTTATTTCTAAATAACTCTCTACTAATCTCTTTATGAGATTAGAAGACAAACATATGCACAAATCAACGTTTCACAATAAGTTAAGCACAAAATATGGCTGGGGCCCTAGGGGCGTACCAGACCATATACTAAGTAAGAGACTTAGAAACAACGACTTGCAGGGAGACAAGGCCTAGGGCCTTCAGAAGTGCTGGGGCCTCACAAAACCACCCAAGGCAGGTAAGTAAAGGACCCACGGGGGACGCGTGCAGTGTGGATACACAGGCGCGGATCGCCGTTAACTTCAATGGGGCAAGTCGCGGTTGGAAATAAAGAGTTTTAGGATACTTCGGGAGAACCTACAAGCAAGTCACTTACAGGGTAAGTAGTTCTAGGGCCCACACCCACAGGAGCACCGTAGTGCTGGAGTTACCTCACCCAGGGAAGCCGGGTGCACAGGTGTCCTTTGGTGTCGGGTCGCGGCGTCGTTTTCAATGGCGAACAAAGAAGACTTGCTGCTTGCGGGAGCTGAAGAAGTGTCCGGTGGAATCCAAGCCTGGATTCTGAAGAAGGATGACCTGAAAGCAGAGGGGACAGTGTTCAAAGTCACTTGGCAGTGACCCGGGGCAAGGAAGATGGATGCCCACCGTCGTCGGTCGCTTCAGGTCGGTTGCGGGTGCCTTGACTCTTCAGCCACGTGGTCCAGGAGGCGTCGACGACGACCAGGAGCTGGATTCGGTGTGTCCCTCGACGTCTGCAGCTGACTGCGGTGTCGGCAACTCGATCGGAGCCAACAAGCCTTGGCAGCCGCAAGTCTCGGGGAGATGAAGAAAAGTCGATGGCGCAGACCAGCAAGGTCTGAGGGACTCACCCAGCGAGGGTAAGTCAGGGCAGGCCTGGAGCAACCAGGGGAGCCCTTTGGTTTCTTTAAGAAGTCTTCTGGGGACCCACAAGCCAGCGGGCAAGGGATCGCGAAGACACCTCGGGCGGAATCACTCAACAGGGGCCCACGGTCACTCGGGACGGTGTAGGCCTCTGATCTTCGGAGGATTCCTGCTGGAGGTCGGGACCACACGTGGTCCAAAGCACAAGTTCGTAGAACGTTGTGAAGGGGTTGCACTCGACAATAGTGCACGGTACCCAGGGGTCGCGGTTCCTCGTTACTCGTGGGGTCCACTTGCCTCAGCTTCGCTGGGGACTCACGATGGCCTGGGAGAGGTCAGGAAATCCACTTCTTGGGCTGCAGGGACTTCGGACTCCGGCGGGAGCGGCGTAGTTTGCGACCGTCGTTGTCGTTTTTGGTGCCTGCCAAGCAGGGGAGTCACTCCTTGACTCCAAGGGAGATTCTTCTGTCTTCCAAAGGTAGTGGAACGTCGAAGGGCCAGGATTCTTCTGTAGAGCGTCGTCCAGGGGTTATCTGCTTTGCAATGGCAAGGTTCCCCCTCTTAAACTAAAAAGAGGGGATGGACTAGCTCTATGACCCCACCTATGGGAGGGTCAAGGGAGGGGGTGGCTACACCCACTTCCCTTTGTCCAGTTTCGTGCCAGAGCAGGGGCAGGCAGCCCCTGAGCTGGTTTGAACTGGCATATGCACAGAGGAGCCTTCTGCTCCCCCAGTGCAGGACTTCAAAGCACTCTAAGAGTGCACCCACCCAGCCCCAATACACTAAACCCTGTCTGGAAGGTGGTTACACCTCCCTGTGACAGGATGCCTATTGTTGGGCTTCCTCCACTGCGAGTTTCGGTCATCAGCAGGAGGGCAGCCCAGTGTCTGTGACTGGTGGCATCCATTTTGTGATGCCAGGGCTCTTTAGGATTCTACCGTGTTTCCACAGCAGGTACATGTCTTATCCCTCTAGAAGGGTGGAATGCTACCCCCGCTGCCAAGATTGGCGGGGGGGTAGTATTCCAAGATGTTTGACACCAAACACGACATGTTTTGATGCAGCCATTCCAAAGTTAGCATTTACCGCGAGGATATAATGCACTTAAATAGTATATGGTTTAACCGCATCCACAAACAGCACCAGAGAATAGACTCTGAGAGCTGCAGAGGGGCCCTGCTCAGGCAGAGGCACCCCCTCACATAGAAGCCAAGCACCCTGCCCTCAGGATTGATAGGGCCTGCCTTAGGGGTGACTGATAGGTTTATATGTGTGTGCAGGAGAGATATAGGAAACCTATATCCCAGTGAGGGGTGCTAGCACCACCTCACCCAGGCTGCAGTAGCAGGCCTGTGGTGTCAGATTTAGACTGCTTCCCAGGGGTGGCATAACATATGCTGCAGCCCCTGGGAGGCCTGTGAAGTACCTATGCCCTTGGCACCTAAGGTACCATATACTAGGGACTCATAAGGCACCACAGTATCCAATCACTAGTGCACCTAGAGTGCACTCCATGTCGTTTAGAGAGAGCAGATAGACTGGGGCCCTGAATAGCAGGGTCCCAGTCCAACTAAGTCATAAACCAGCAAAACACCATAAAAAAAGTGGGGGCAACCATATAGTCAGATTCCACCTTCCTACAATATATATATATATATTCTATGAAAGATCCAATACTGGATAATTGTGGTTCTTCAGTTTGAGTGATACATAGAATAGACCCAGGTTATTTAATCTTGGGATGGTCTAATGAACCCTTTCCAGAAATACCTGTACCTTTTTTTTTTAACATTGTGGCACTGGTATGGCATGCTTCCCCAGTCTTGTTGGTCGAATGGGCTTTGGTGCACTTTTCCATTGCATCAATATTGTTTCTTTGTTCTAGAAATACCATGATGTCAGGATCCGAAAGGGATGGCATAGTTACAAGATGCTGATGTTGCGATTTTCCTACATCTGCCTACTTTTCCTTAGATACCTCGGTAACTACTTTGCTGCTCCTGAACTCTTGTGACCAGAAGCACAAGTTACTAGCTTGTGTAACGATATATCTGTAAGAGACAGAAGTTAGTGACAGATTCCTTACCTTAGAATATCCCCAGGCGTCAGGCTGGATCCGGAAAGTTTTTGCGTAGCAGTACCCTTGCGCGTCGGTAGGCGGCGTCGTGCGGCTCCGCGTCCGTCGTCTG